>CBVK0100355568.1:0-21185 GCA_900067695.1 Picea abies
GGGTTTTTCCAGGGTCATTTGACCAAATATCATTGTGTCATTAAATGTTTGCTTGCTGGTTTAATTTCTGAGTTTTAAGACAACCATTGAAAAGATCATTTATTTCATGTGTTTCAGTCAAATTTCATTTTGAATATTTAATGCATATTAATGTCTGCACATTTCATTAATATTGGGAATGGGCATTAAACATTTGGAGTGATAAGGAGTGATTGAAACCGGGATTGGGATAAATTGCAGAAGTGAGAAAACACAGAAAAATCAACAAATACTCCCTAGTTATTTTGGATATCCCTCATTGTTATAATATCCAAAACATTGGATATGATACTGAGCCTTATACTTACCAAGCTTCCAATAAAGTCATTATGGGATTTACGAAAGTTACAACATCACCATTTTTTAGATTTCTAGTATTTCATTAGACACACAACAAGGATTAGTACAATCAAGTTTCAAGGGGAAAGAAAAGACAAGGATGCATCTTATTTGGTAAGATATTGAAAGTGTATGTTTAGCAATTAAGATTAGAAAACAATTTTACTAATTCACAACTTAATTGAATTTGCACTTATTTATGTTACATGCACAAGCCTAATATTCGAAGCTCCAATAGAGAATCATTTAAACATGATTTCGAGAGTATACATCTTGCAACCTGAGAAAAAGATGATTTTTATAATTTTATTCTTGTAAATGCAAAGGATAGAGACACTCCTAGTAGTATATTGGTATACAATGTTGTGGTTAGAAAGCTAACATATGATGAAAAGATTTCAAAGGAGAGATGGTTAGAATTTATCGAAAACCACAAGCATTGATTAATTATCTCATAAATACATTTTCAAATGAAGGAGATTGGGTTTTGGATTTGTTCTCAGGTTTAGGTAAGAATTATGATATAATATTTATGAAATCATACTTCAATATTATATATTTTTGATTTATGTCTTTTTACAGTATCTAACTTCATTATTTATTTTGTATTTGGTGATTAGGTACAACATTAGCTTGTTTCCTATAGAAAGGAAGGAATTACATAGCCATTGAAAGTGACCCAATGCAATGTAGTTTTATTCAACAAAGAATTAATGTTATTCCAACTCTTCTAGATAAAATGCAAGAAGTTTTCTTGAGGAAAGGAGATTTTAGTGAATTAAAGGTGGAAAAATTGTCAAAAGAATCTCAAGTACCATTAGGAGGAATGATTGGAAATGATCACTTTGGAGAACTTGCAGATATCAAAGAGCTAATTGAAGAACAAAATAACACAATGGAAGCACAAAATGACATCGAAGAATATGATAATGTGTCTGTTGAGAATGATGAATTTGGGATATATGATATTGTTGATTGGTTTTAAGATGCCCTTTGCAGACGATTCTCAATTTTGCAAAATTTTGATGAGCTATAACTTTAATGTTTTGACTTTCAGATTTTAAAATAAGAATAAAGATGTATCTATTGTTGTTTTGTGATGAATATTTTTATTGCTTTTCTTTTTCATTTTATTTGTATGTGAATCACTATACATTGGAAAATTTTATTAAATGTTGTCATTTTTTACTTCAAATGTATAAAAATATGAAAGAAAATGATATTTTTTATAAAATTTTAACTCTTTTTTGTTCAATTATGTCCATACAAATGCTTTATTTGACATGTTATTTTACGGAATATGTACCAAAATGTATATGTTTTTTTATTATATATGGCTATAAAATGGTTTTTTTTTGCTAAATATTCAAAAATAGTGTTATTTAACTACAATTTTTTTCAATGTATTGAAGTAAAGGTAAAAAATGTGTTAAAAATGATGGTTTTCAATATATTTAAAAAGTATGGAACAATAAATTAATTAAGGAGACAAAATTGTTTGAAAAATCGTAACTTCAAAAAAGTAAATCGTAAATTTTTTTTTTAAGAATGATAAAAGAATGAAAAAATGACTAAAAACACCATTGAATAAAAAAAAATTAGAAAAAATTGAAAATAGATGAAAAATAAGCATTTAAAAAATAATGTGAAAACATTGTAGATCAAAAAATTTAAAATATCGAAAAACCACCTAAAACCAGGGGGGGGTGCTACTGGTAGAACCATTTTAAAAAATGGAGTAAAAAATTGCCCCCCCACCTCCTCCCCCTCGAAAAAAAATGAGAACTCTGTACAGTTCTCGTTAAGTTGGTAACTATATTTTGGTTCAACAAATTATTTATGAAGAGGTAATATTCTGACAAAAAGAAAGGAATACCCATCTTTCTGCTAAACAAAATGGATCGAACTCATAGTTCATTAGATCATTTTGATAACTGTAGGCCAAATATTGTAATTGAATAAGTCTCGATTGTCCAATTATTTGATAACCAAAATCATTCTTGAGTAAATTATGACTGTAAGTAAAATTCTATTCAAATTTAGAAATGTTTTTTTTTTTTCCATCATTAGATGTTGAACTAGTAATTCTATCTCTTTTTCGTAGATATCCATACTAGAACACCATTTGTTCAACTCTCTTTTTATAGTTATAGGAGGAATAATCTTTCTATTCTTCATGTTCCTCTTGATATAATAAGAGGTAGATGTGTCCCCTCTATTAGAGAACAAGAGATTAGGCATGAAAGGATTCATCGATTTTTACAAGTCTATCATGTATAATAGATCCTCTAAATACTTGATGATTTTAAAGTCTACCTTTAAATTGATAAAGGTTAAGGAAGTCACATTCAAATATCGAAGAATAAAATACCCAAGAATGAAAATGGGATAAGAATCCCACATTCTTCATATCTTTGAGCATTTAGAAATCTTAGATGTTTCCATATGAATGAAATTGATGACTTTTTTTGATCAACAATTTCCTTTATGATACTAGATTCTAAAAACTCATTAAAAGGAATTAGAAAGGAAAACTTATTCAGAATGAATCTTCTGAATCTAAAAATAAATTTCAAAAGATTCGTTCTCAATTTCCATTGTATAGGTTCCCATAATAGATGATAAAGTTCCCACAAGATATTCAATTTATGTATAATATTATGCTTAATATATTCCAAAATAGATACGAATTGATTACTGCCATGTATCAATATCTCTAAAAGATTATCTAAAATCATATCTTCAAGATATTTACACCCTACAGAGGTAAAAAACCATGGCATACATGTTTGGAACAAATCCCATTTTGAAAAAACACTATCTATTCGAGAGATCCTATACATCTCCTATTTCTTAACAGGTTCATTAAAACATGGTAATGATAGAATATTTCATTCCTCTTTAGATGAATTAGAAAGGGTACTCCTCCCATCTATGCCTTTGTTTCCAATTATGTTTTTGAAACTTTCGGTTACAAACCAATCACGAGACATTTCCTAATTCTTATTGGGAAAGATTTTAGATAGTAAATATTCTTGATAAGATCGAGTTTGAATAAGATCTATGTTTGAAATGAAATCCTTTTTAAGGTAATGATCAAGGTCATTTTCTTTTTAATTGGATCTATTTAAAAAAGGATTGAATTTTTTTTTTCCAAATTGACTATTTGTTATTTTGTTAAAGGTGTTATAGAAATATCTTTGATTTGGGAAAGATATCTCTTGTCATGAACGAATGGATTCAATCGAGTTATTAAATTGAAGGATTTGTACAATTCATAGATTAATACAGATTTTTGGTCACCACTTTTTTTTCATTGTAAATATTTAGGTAAGAATATGCTATATACTTGTGACTTTATGAATGAAATAGTCTCTTTCTCTGAGTGAACGGGTCTTATTTCACCAATCGGAAAGGAAGAGAGATTGTTGTGGATGGAAAAATTATTGAATAATTTCCCATATGTAATATTCTTGCTTTTGATATGAACCCCTTCCATATCAGAATGGAAGCTTCCTATAATTTGAACGAGGATGATGCAAATAATTAAAAAATTGGAGCTTATTTGCTCCATGAAAATAACTTCTCACTCAGATCTTAACTAATTGTGTCGATCATTGGATATCATTGAAAAATCAGTGTTATTGAATGATTCTATGTGATTCTTTTCATTATCTAATAATTCAATAATCAATGGATAAATCAGTATTTTGTTAAAAAAAATGGTGCAATTGTTCCTTCATCAATCAATAATTTTGATCTTTATGAAAGATTATGGTCATCCAAACGAAAGGGTTTTAATTTTTTTAAATGAATGATTAGAGAACAAATTAGATCCAAAAAATTATTTAATAGTCAATCATTAAGAGTTTTGAGCTCATGAACATGAAAATCCATAGTTTAAATGAAAATATCGAACTTAGAATTGAACTTCCAAATGATATTGAACATCGAATTTAAGATACTCATAATACTTTTATAAAGGGAAGAAAACTTTGAATAATCATTTTTGTTTGGACTGTAATATCCCAACTGTTACACATTATTTTTGTCAACCCTATGACCATTAATGATGTAAACCTATCCCTTGTCTTTAGAAGGATCAATTGCCTTGATCCCTGAAGAAGAATGAAGATGAAGTTTCCCAGAGAGACGAATATGATATTTTCCTTTGTAGAAACCTTATAAACAGGGATCGTCGCACTCTGTTCAGTTTTAATGGTGTGATGATCTAGGATCATCGCAAGTTGCACCACACTGGCCTCTGATATCATCGCACTCTACTTAATATTAGGGGTGCAATGATTTTTCGTATGAAGGGAAAAGAGAATCTTCTTGATCCTTCTAGAAGAGAAACTTAGAGGGTGAGTTGGCCTCCGATCAGTTTGGATCTGAGTCACATCCCTGATCTCATGGGATCATCATAACCTCCTCATCTTATCCTTTTCAACTTATAAAAGGAGAGTAGTTGAGTAATTTTTGTAGCTTGGAGTTTTTGGGCCTATGTTGGATTTGAGCTTTACTTTGTCAAGATAGATTGTGAATGAATTTTAAATATACAGTCTCAGAATCTGGGAAAAATAAATGTGTTGGAAGAAAGGAACCGTTGGAAGGGACATTATAACATCAAGGCATTGGTTGTACTCTCCTTTTCATATTTCTAATACAGTGATATATTTATTTCCCATAAAATTGTTCTTATTTTATTGTATGACTCCTTGATCACATACATAGGTTTTGTTGAGTATACATCATTGCTTTCACTTCGTTGGCTTATGTATTTTTATAGGTTTAACATCCCATAAGCCTTGGAATGGAGTGAGGATGACACTAGCAAGAAAAAATGACATTTAAAAGATATGTCATTTATCTCTTGTTAGTTAGTATGATTGATAATTAAAACTTAGGGAAAGTTTTATAGTCTATCTTGTTTTGTTCTAGTTTCAGAGTGACACTAGGGAGATCTGTTTGTGTTTGCACTTATTGATTTTTCCGATAACAAAATTAGCGACCATACATGGAAACGTATTGTTTTCCTAGTTTGTATTTCTTTCTTTCTCTGATTGCTTGGGTTCTATTTTTTGAGTCACTGGGAGATACAGATTAACTCTTTGACTATTAAAATTCACTGGAAAAACCTTATTGCTTTTTATTTTTTCCATTTTTTCCTTTGATCTTTGCACCATGCTTTGAGGGATAGAACATCAATTTAGGATTGCTTCACTCTTCCTTGCAGAGACAGTGTGAATTCGTCATTTTGTGGCCTTTTGTTCCCTGTGGCCATCTAGGATCATCTAATTGTGTTAATCCTACATCTTGCAACGATTGGGAATTGTTTTTATCTTTTGGTGGTTTTACCTACCTAGATCTGTGATAAGTGTTTGGGGTGATTTGTTGGGTTTGTTTCTAGTGTGCTTGAAAGTCTTTGAATCTTATTTTAGCCATATTTCCTTTGTTTTAGCTTATTTTCTTTTGAAAGATTTGATCTCTTTCTTTGAGTGTCTTTCAGTTACAAAGCGTTGTTTTTTCTTTAGAATTATTTAGTGAAAGAACACTTCTTTTTCTAAATAGTTCATGTTAAAATAAAAATTGTAGTTTGGGTTGCTTTTGTCTTGAAGAAGCTCGCTATTTCTTTTATTGTATCTTTGAAACATAAATTTTAGTTTCTTGCTTTGCATTAGATTGGGGGAATCCTTTCATTTGAAGTAGAAAAATTGCATGGTTTTTGGCATTTTTTGGTCTTGAATCATGTATTGGTGTACAACCTCTTTGGCTCATTTCTTGAAGATCTTGATATTGATGAGTTTAATAAAAAATTTGGACATTGTGCATCTAAGAATGATAAATGTTTTTTCCTTCTCGTAATATAGTTTTCATCGAAGTGAAATATTTGCATTCTCATTTATTTGCATTGTTTAGAGTCGGTCAAAACATCATTTAGTCCATGCCATTTTCCTCTTGAGTAAACAACAAGCTTAAAATAAAGCACTTATAAAAATTGATTAGACATTTTTATACTTTTTGGTAAAAAACCTACATTATCTTAAGGTGTAGGGATTTGGAATAGGTTGAAAGGATAAATTTACAAATATATCAAACAAACATAATATCTTGTGATAGGGAGAGTTAAATCCACCTGCTACATTTTTTCTTGGGAAGCCCTTATAACACAAGGGTCAATCACGAGGTCACATTAGGGCCGACAAAGTTACTCACCCTATTTTTTTGGTCTTAGTGTATATATTGTGCGTATTATTGGGGGTCACTTGAGAAGAAAATATTGTGCAGACCTTCTTGAGGCTATTTTGGTCTTCGATACCCTGCCCTTGCACGTGGATCAGATTGTCGACTGCTTCCTTGGGCATCATTGTTGTAATTGGTAACCTGAGTATCGTATTTCTTTAGAGTCTTTACATAAGGTGAATGTGGAGGGGTAAGTCTTCACAGTACCTAGAATCGACATTGGCCAAAATCACTCGAGATCCTTGGAGGGTATACCCACGATTATGTGTGAGAGCTTGCACCAGGGTTTAACTCCATTAAGTAGGTATTGTAATATCCCTAGGTCGAACACAATGATAAATGTAAAATGAAAATGTTCTTAAGATGGTGAGATTTTTGATATCATTTTTGTATGCACCTTTCATGGCATAGTACATGCATGTACTGCACACTAAAATGACGAAGTATGCAAATTGCAGCATACCACACGTAGCAACTTAAGTGAATGTGATTTTGAGGCTAGGGAGCCTTTGTGTATATGTTGTGTTTTATAGGATAGTGAGCCAGTTATTATAAGCTAGGAGGATTATGTTTTGAATAGGTCGGAGAGCCTATATGTTAAAGGGAAGTGAACCTATTTTTGTATATGTCTCATCATTAATAGAAAATACATCGTTGTGCATAGACCGACCAAGATAAAAGAGTATGGGGGACTAAACTCCACTAGTTAGGCAAAAGGGGGGATACAAGTTAAGAAAAAGGGGTAATATAGGGAGCTTAAGACAAAAAGGAATATTATATTAATATTCTTTAAATCATAAAGCATGGAAAATTATTTTATCCTAAGTTCTAAGGATGGGTACAAGTGGGCCAAAGTAGCTACCAACATGACAAGTGTAAAGTTGGGAACATGCATACATATAGTATGGAATTAGTTCATTTTCTCATCTTTCAATTATCCATTTAATCATTCCATGATCATTCACTCACCTAGTCAGTTGTCCTTCGTATATTCCTGTCACAGTATCTGAACCTGTATCTGTACCCATTCCTATTTGTGTACCTGGTTAGCTTGGGAGCTGGACTGAAGAAGCAGATTGTCAGGCCCATGGAATATTGAAGAGGTGGGTTGTTAGACCTATGAGAAATATCTCAAGGTGAGAGAATTGTTGGGAATTGATTTTCGAAGGTGCTAAACTATAGCTGCAAAGCTCTGAGACTTCCTTTATGGCCTGTTGCTGAAGCTCGAAAAGGAAGTGAGGCAGTCGAGGGACTATTGAGCAGAGAAGAGGCACACTTCCTAGGGTGGGATAGGAATGTGGGGAATGAGGGACTGTAGGATGTTAGTTTGAGTTGGAACCTATGATGAAGTCTTTCATTTTGTCTATGATACATCCTCCTGGTTAGGAATCCCTTTACCCGAGTGGAGTTTAGTCCCATCTCGGGGGTGACCCACTACTGAGAGTGATGAGTAGTGTAGTTTAAGGCTGGGAGGTTTTTGGAAGGTATGGATGTAGTTGGTGATATTATTACCAAGATAAGTGTCAATTGTGTGATAAATTACATGCTGCTTAATTATTTACGTGTTTATTTTTATGGGTTTATCATATGTGTGGTTTATAACTGTCTTTATATTTATGGGTATCACATATATATGTTGCATGTATATGTTTACTATTATTTCAGTATGAATCCATGCATTTACTGAATGTATTTTTTATTTTATTTTTTATATATAAAGTTCCACAAGAGTTCTATGTGTATATGTTTTAATTGCATGCAATTCGAAAAATTTATGTGGCATAACTCAGTTGTATGTTGGGTATGTTAGAGTATGGTATCAAAGAATGAAATCATTTTATGGAGTAACATGGTCCGACCTAGGTAGTCAACGTAACTTTTCCACCCGCTCTATCTCAACCCCTTCTTACATTTTTCTTGCAACGTTGGATTTCATCACCAACTAGTGCATTCATTGTGAGAAGGTTTTGTTTGTTTGTTTGCTTGCTTCCTAGATTTTTAGCGTGTGTTGTTTATTTTCCCTAGCATACTTTAGGTTGGATCTGTGTTTAATGGTGCCGGTTCCTGGAAAAACCAATGAAGCAACCCCTACTCCATGGGTCCTCCTTACATCGCTACTTTGAGCCTTCTAGGTCTCATGATTGGATTGTCGGTATGGTTATTTTCTACTTAGGTAATCCTAAATGTAGTAAGTTCTTAGTTTGTAAGAACTCCCCCCCAAGAAAATTAACCTCATGTTGATCCTTCACCTTCTTCACTAGTAAGATCTTCTTCACCTTCTCCACTTGAAAGGTCTTCATTCGTTTCATCTTCTTCTCTGAGTGAAAGCTCTAAAGCTAGTAACCCAGTGGATAAGAATAAGAAGAAAAGGAAGAATAAGAAGAAGAAAAATAAACAAGGGTCCAAGATTCCAACCACTGATAGACATGTTGGAAAACAAATAGTTACTGGTACTCGTGTTGGGAGTGTTGATGATATCAAGATCACCCAAACAACTCATAAACCCAAGTACCCTTACATGATTTGTAAGGGTAGCCATCTTATTAAATATTTCCCTTGTGTATCCAAGATTATAGAAGCATGGTCTACACACCCTCGCAAACCTATGTCTTCTACCTATGAACAACATGATAATGACCTCCAGTTAACTAGTCATGATACCATTGGGTGGAAGAAAAGTAGAGTCAATTTCTCATGTATGTTATGTAGAGGGATTCATCAAAATCATCTTTTCCCTCGTATGGAAAAGGCCTCAAAATTACTGGAAGACATGACTGTTTCCCAACCTCAACTTCTAGATGCTTATCGTAAGCTTACTATGGAACAACCTGTAGTTGATGGAATGATCAATCTGATCCCTTGATCGGTTAGTCTGGCTGATCATGTAGTTAGTACAGTCATGTCCTTAGTTGAACTAGTTGACAAAGTGGTCAATCCAATCCCATACTCAGTTGATCCCACTCTCTCATTAGAGAGTGAATCTCAAGGGGTCGATCTGTTTGCATCTGTCTACCCCATTCTCCCCTTGGAGAATGAAACCCAAGTGGTTGATCTAATCTTATCATCAATCGATCCTACTCTCCCACTAGAAAGTAATCCCAATACCGCCATGTTTTTCTCATTGATTCAAACTCTATTGTGATGGGGGGAATTCCTCCTTCTCTCTTGGAACCCCCTCCAAGTAATGAGGCCATCCTTTTTTATTGGGGTGCACTGACTGGACCTCGTCTTCCCTCTCACATTTCTTTCAAGATTATAGTACAATTTTGTGGTTAGGACATTCCTCAGACACTGATAGACGAAGGTGCGTCCGTTAGTATTTTATTTTCTGTTGCTTGGCAAGATTTGGGTTGTCCTCATATTGTGCCAGTTAAATAGAATATGTTAGCTTTTAATATAAGAACCAATCACCCTTTAGGAGTCTTGTTGTTCCTGAGTTTATACTTTAAGGCTATAAAGGATACTATCAAGGCATCCGTAAATGTTTAAAGGAATAATTTGAGAATAAGAATTTAAAAGGAAGGGTGAAGCAGAATCAGTTTCTCAACTGTCTCTGTCTTGCTTCCTATTGTTCTTGGATGATAATATCTTTCTCAATAGAAGCCCATGAATGTTCTAATTCGACCCGGTTAGTTGATGTTTGTAATATGGTATTAAATAGATTCAAGGCAATACTGGTTTGATCTTGAAGGCCAGGTTCAATGTTGGGTTGTCTGCTACTTGGAACAGTCATGGAGGATAAAACTTTATTTATTTGTGAAAGAATTTTAATCAAACGTTACTTCAAACTTTCCAGAGATGAGAATAGGAAAAACAATTTTGAAATTAAAAACACTAACATAAATACATTGAGGCTATTTCTCGTATTTGTAACAATTTGAGGATCATAAAATAACAAATAAATACTACAGAAAAATATGAGGCTTTAATCAAGAAAGAATCTCATATTTCGACAGATAATAATGAAAGAAAACAAGGTTTCTAATGAAAAGTTAAGTATTAAGGTTCAAATGATTTACAGGTCTTAAAATCACTGATAACAATTTCAGAGGAAAAACTATAAATAATTTGATATCCAAACCAATCTGAACTAGAAATCAAAGATGTAGATAACTTCAAATTGATTATTCAATAGAAAAACATTGAAAGAAAAATACAATAAAGTATAGTAAACAGGGTTGAAGAACACATAGCTACAAATTTGCAGGATTCAGAATCTCGTTTGTAATCTATATTATGATGGATTGGAAAACTGTTATTACAATCGACTCTCTCCAAAAAATCAAAAGCCTTTTTTCAGTCTGTAGAAACTACATTTATACATTTTCATCAAAATTTTCTCGTTGGTGACTAACCAACTTCCTAATATTACGGTTACATATAAATAATGTCCATTGTTTACATTTTCTTTCTAATTTCTAATGATAAAAACATTTAAAATATATATATATTTTTTTTAAGCTTGCGTTGACAAACTTCCTTTCTCTGCTTCAATACACTGAACACACTTTCCCAAAAATTTCACAAAAGTTCTAGGAGCATTTGGTATCTCATTTGCTTCAAACAAGAAAAATCTTTTCTGTAATTCAGGCAAATGATTTTCTATCATCTTCTCTGTGAATTTAATAGTTTTCAACTTTAGATTCGACGTCACCATCCATTTGTTGATCTCTATGATAGTGATTAATTTAATTTTTGAAATCTCTATCTTCATTTCCTCCAGCTCTTATTTGAACCTTAGTAGGTTGACGCAGTTGCACTCCTCAGAGTATGCCTGCTCACACAGGATCTTCTTTCTCTCAAGGCCCAAAGAACTGAAAGGTTCCTCTAATTCCCTATCGGGAATTTTTCTTACCCACAACAAATTTTCTACTGATCTCCCTTAATGATCGGGAAATCGGACTTCATGATTTCATGAATCCTATGGTCACGTGTTTTGTGCCTCACGATTCCCCAAAATCTGATGTGATTCAACGCTGACCTTTTACCTCTCTATCGGAGTTCTCCCTATCGAGAAATCGCTACTCGCGACATCAACAAATAGAATTTCCAAACTCCGAACCCCGATGTGTCGATCCTCCGACGCATGTGTGGATTCACTTTTCCACCTTCTGTCCCTTCTATTGGGATTTCGGAATTCACGGGATCGCGAATCCTGGTACCAAAGGTTTTGGGTCTTGCCTTTTCCCGATCTCCGATGTTGTGCCACCTGTCCTCCACTCGCTCCTGTGGCCCCACTACTCTCCTGTCGGAATATCGCGTATCGCGATTTCAAGCTATAAGAGTTTCCTGTCTCTAGAATCCCTGATACTTTGAACTCTGACTCCATGGGGTCTATGGACACGTGTCCCCACTGATGGACGGTTCTGATCTTGTTGGGATATCACGTCTTGTGATATCACAATTCTCGCTGCAACCACTTGGAGTTTTGACTCGTGATTCCCCAATATGTGACGTCATGTGTAGATCCGATGGCTCCTATGGCACGGATCGATGGCTATACCCCTCCTGAGATTAGAATCCTTTGAATGTTCTCGCCGTAATCTCATTGCACCTCCGCAAGATCTAATGGCCCTCGGAACTTCGCGAAATCTCCTCAGAGAATTTCGGTCGTCCGTTCTTCCTTATGGATTTCTGCAAAATGAACAAAATACTTCCTCCACGAAGATTTGTTCATCTGCGTGCAACTCTTCAAGCTTGACTGAGTGTTGAAGTCTTTAGACTCTGTTCACTCCTGCAGTAGTAGTCCTTCGTTTACTTGCTCAGGTTCGCAACCCTGAACTTCCCTCAGCCTACGCACTCTTTTCACGGCTTCTGTGCGCAACTGCACCTTCGAGGAAATGAGAACCAAAATCTATCTCTAATTGAACCCTTCTGTCAACACACTCCTTGCGGAAATTCAACTGCACTCCTTTTAGGAATCCTATGGCTCAATTAGAGAAACAATGGAAACTCATTCATTCACCCTCTCAGACTTCAAATCAAGCATAAAATCACATACACAGCATATAGAAGCAAATGTATGACAGGAAGAAAATATTCATGAACATAACATCAATACATAGAGAAACAACACAAACCATGAATTTGAATCAGAACTCTTATATTAATTCAAATGCCTGTACATGGGTGTTCTTCATACAATTCTCTGCCTACTCTTGCTCTTCTTGAAATTGATAATATTACAATGTACAAATGAGGGTGTCTATATCCGGTTTCCCTCTTGCTTCCTAAAGCTATAAAATCTAGAATTAAATTCCTATCTACCAGCATTAACTAAATTAAATGTCATCTATCTACTAAAGGATGAGAGCCATCCGCTAAAGGTCCAATACAATATACAAGTGCACCATTTCTTAAATGATTCATTTAAGATTTGTGCAACAGTCCCAAAGCATTTTCAAAATTTGTGTTGGCTTGTCTAGCTGTCTCCCGCTTTCGTGCTGGCTTTCTTGACGTGCTGGAAATGCTCCTTCATCATACTCCTCGGCTTGAAACATTTCATGGGATCCTATCCATGAGCTCCCCCATGGTATGTCCATGCTTCTGTATCACTGCTTCTCTCTCCCAGCTAGCATCTTCCACTGGGTGGTTCTTCCACTTGACCAGATAGTCACAGTACTCTTTCCTCCTGGTCTTCTTACTCACTCTCTTGTCCAGTATGCATTCCATTTGTGGCTTCTCTGCAACTGGCATCTCTTTAATCCACTGGATCACTGGCTGTTCAGTTCCAGTCTCTACTTCTCCAGCCCTGTATGGGTATAAATCCGCGACATTGAATATCGGAGATATCCCGATGCCATCCGGCAACTCGATCTCATAAGCATTCTCTCTGAATTTTCTCAAGACCTTGCATGGCCCTATTTTTTTCATTTTCAATTTATTGTATGTTACCCTTGGGAACCTTTCCTTCCTCAAATGTGCCAGAACCAAATCACCAACTTCGAATTGAAGTTGTCTCTGATGTTGATCAGCTCTGTGCTTATATTCCCGATTTGAATTTTCCAGTCCCTGCTTCACCTGGCTGTGAAGTTCTCTCATCGGCTCAAAAAACTCTTCTTCACTAGCACTGATAGTAGCAGTCTGTTCTGAATCCCTCAATTGAGAAAATCCTCTCAACTGCATCCCATACACAATCTGAAATGGACTTATGCCTGTGCTGCTGTTCACTGAGTCATTATATGCGAACTCTGCCTGTGGCAATATGTTGTCCCAACTGGTATGGTGCTCCGCCACTAATCTCCTTAGCAAGTCTCCTAGGATTCTGTTCACCACTTCTGTTTATCCATCCGTCTGAGGATGATAAGCAGAACTAAACATCAAGTTAGTTCCCAATTTCTTCCACAGCGTCCTCCAGAAATCTCCGATGAATTTTGTGTCCCTGTCCAAAACTATACTTTTCGGCAATCCATGAAGTCGAATGACCTCCTTGAAGAATATATTTGCGATGTGAGTCACATCACTGGTCTTCTGGCATGGAATAAAATGTGCCATCTTACAAAACCTGTCCACTACTACAAAGATGGAATCAAATCCTCTTTGCTTCCTAGGCAATCCCAATATGAAATCCATGCTTATTATCTCCCATGACCTCTCTGGTATGGGCAATGGTTGATAGAATCCTGCATTCTGCTTTCTCCCCTTCGAACACTGGCAAATTCAGCATTTGTCAACAAACCTCTTGACATATGCTCGCATTCCTGGCCAAAAGTATGATTCATTCAGCTTCGTGAATGTTTTGTCATGACCGAAATGTCCTGCTAATCCACCACTGTGCTTCTCCTTCAATAAGTTCTCCCTCATGGAGAAATTCGGAATGCACAATTGATTGCCTCTGAACAACAATCCCTCCTAGATCATGTAGTCTATCCCAGGGCTTCTGTCTTTGAGAACTGGATTCTCAGCTGCTTCATACGCTTCTACAAAATCTGCATCTCCTATGTACATGTCCCTGAAATTTTCAAAACCCAATGTTTTGACCTTAAACTCCTACAACAATAAACATTTCCTGCTCAAAGCATCATCCACTTTGTTAGCAGTACCCAAAATGTTCTTAATTACAAATGTAAAATTCTGCATATACTCTACCCATTTTGCATGTTTCTGATTCAACTTCTCCTGTCGAGTCACAAACTGCAATGCATGATTATCACTGTACAATACAAATTCTTTTGGAATCAAGTAATGCCTCCACTTCTTTAGTGCCTGTATGATAGCATAAAATTCTTTATCATACATGGAGTATTTCAGTTTCATCTCATTCAACTTCTCACTGAAATATGCAATTGGTCTATCTTCCTGGCTCAAGACCGCTCCTATGGCAAACCCACTTGCATCACATTTCACCTGAAATGTCTTTAGGAAATCCGGCAACACCAACACTAGTTGTTCCGTGATCTTCCGCTTCAACAGATTGAAGCTCTTATCAACCTCTGTTGTCCAGTGAAAAGATTTATGTCGCTTCTTCACTATATCCACCGTTGCTGCACTAATCCCACTGAAATTCCTGATGAATTTTCAGTAGAAACTAGCTAATCCATGAAAACTTCTCACCTCAAATATATTTCTCATTGATGGCCAATTCTTGATCACTTCCACTTTATCTAGATCCATCCTCAACTCATTTGCTGAAATAACAAACCCCAAGTAAATGAGCTCTGTCTTCATAAATGAGGACTTCTTCATATTAATCAACAACTTTTCTTGTTGTAGCTTCTCCATCACAATGGCCAAATGCTTCAGATGCTCAGCCTTTGTCTTGCTGAAAATCAATATGTCATCTAGATACATAATGACAAACTTCCTGATGAAATCCTTCAGGACTTCATTCATTAACCTCATAAAGGTACTTGGTGCATTCGTCAAGCCAAACGACATGTCTAGCCATTCATACAGTCCTTCGTTGGTTTTGAAGGTTGTCTTCCACTCATCGCCTTCTCTCATGCAAATCTGATGATACTCGCTTTTCAAATCTATCTTTGAGAAAAAAAATTCTCCACTTAAGCAATCCATCAGATCATCCATTCTCGGCAAGGGGAATCTATACCTGATGGTTATCTTATTGATGGATCTTGAGTCGGTACACATTCTCCAACCTCCATCCTTCTTTGGATTGAGTACTGTAGGAACAACACAAGGAATCAAGCTTTCTCTGACTAATCCTTTGTCCAACAACTCCTGGACCTGCCTCTTGACCTCTTCATTTTCCTGCGGTGTCAATCTGTACGCAGCTTTGTTTGGAAAACTAGCTCCTGGTATGAGATCAATATGGTGACTCACACTCCACATCGGTGGCAACGAATGAGGTAATTCGTCTACCACGATGTCAGCGAACTCTTCCAGTAGTTCCTAAATCTCATCTGGAAAATCATCCACTCTTGTGCTAGTCAGAACAATTCTTGGTTTTTTGACCACAAAGAATTGTGGATCCTCTTTCTTCTTCACCTCCGTAAGAATGTCCTTCCCACTCATGAGAAGTACTGTGCTTCCTACTTCCAGCTTCACCTCCTTATCCTTTATCAGAAGCAACATATGGGTTCTCCCATTCTTCTCCAGGGTATATGTGTTCATTCTCTCGTCATGAACTACATTTCTATCATATTGCCATGGTCTACCCAACAATAAATGGCATACATCCATGGGAATGACATCACAAAGTACTTTATCATTATACCCTCCTATCTTGAATTCAACTAAACATTGTTTAGTGACACTTACCTGATGTCCCTTCTGTAGCCATGAAACTTTGTATGGACTCGGGTGATCAGTTGTCTCCAGTTCTAGCTTCTCCACCATCTCGGTTGAAATGAGATTATCTGTGCTACCGCTGTCCATGATAACCTTGTACACCCTGTCCTTGGTTTTTCAAGTTGTTCTGAAAAGTCTGGTCCTTTGAGCTGAACTTTCCACCTCCTTCTCTGGTGTCAAAAGGACTTTATGCATCACAAGCGATCTTCCACCTTCTACATCTTCGGCCTCAACATCCCGCCTCTGTGCTTGGGTGATGTGAGATTCTCCAATGTCCTTCTTTTTGTCTGGACACTCAAATGACCCGTGCCCATTCTTTCCACACATGAAGCATGTGATTACTCCACCTCTTCCTCTTCCTTTGCCTCTGGTACGAGGAAACATGTTATTATCAGCATATCCTCCACTCTTCTCATTATGCTGCCCTCTCTGTTCAACATATGGCCCTCTTTGTGAGGTTCCACCTCTTTCTATTTTACCCTGAGGTTTATTCCCTTCCTCTTTGGGCTTCTGGTATTTTTCCTGGGCAATTGCTTTGCCTCTGGGCTGACTTCTCCCTCACCCTCGCTGTCCTATCTTACAACTCAGCTTCTCTTCGGCTTTCAAAGCCATCTGATAGGCATCCTCCATAGTCCAAATGGTCGCCATACTCAATTCATCCTGCATGTCATATCTCAGGCCATTCAGATATCTAGCAACCTTCTCATCATCGCTCTCCCGATGACCTTCTTTGATGTTCAGTCGATAAAATTCCTCAGTGTATTCTTTCACTATCATCAACTTTTGTCTCAGGTTCTGCATCCTCCTGAACAGAGTGATTTGATAGTCTCTTGGGATGAACTTTGCCTTCATCTTTGCAATCATTCGATCCCAACTCTTGATCTTCTTCTTTCCTTTGCAGCGTCTGTCAGCTTGTAGCTCGTCCCACCATAATGATGCATGTCCCTTCAAGTGTGTGACAGCATGCCTGAACTTCTTATCCTCTTCGATGTCTTCATAATCGAAATATGTGTCAAGAGCTCTAATCCAATCCAGTAGCTCCTCTACATCCATATTTCCCTCATAAACTAGAATGTCCATTCTTGACTTCGTACCCATCTACGCAATAACTTTAATTAGGTGTTCATTTGCTGCATCCTCAGTTTCAACTTCCTCCTCACGTTCAGCCTCTACTTCACTGTCGGAATCACTCAGATCCCCTGCACTAGCTGTGTGTCTTTGTGTTGTCTCCATCTCCTCGAGTCCTGCTCGGAGATCACACATCTGTCTCTCCATTTCTGGATTTCCTACCGGCCTGCCTCTTCTTCGCACCTCCCTATCCTCTAGATTGGGTGATTGTCCTTCTCTCCTCGGTAGCATGGTAAATTCAGTTCTCTCTGATATAGAAAACAAAGAGTTTTCCCTGCTCTGATACCACTCTTGATGCAGCCGCACTCCTTGGAATACGCCCGCTCACACAGGATCTTCTTTCTCTCAAGGCCCAAAGAACTCAAAGGTTCCTCTAATTCCCTATCGAGAATTTTTCTTACCCACATCAACTCTTCTACTGATCTCCCTTAATGATCAGGAAATCGGACTTCACGATTTCACAAATCCTATGGTCGTGTGTTTTGCGCCTCACGATTCCCTGAAATTTGATGTGAGTCAACACTGACCTTTTATCTCTCTATCGGAGTTCTCCCTATTGGGAAATCGCTACTTGCGACATCAACAAATAGAATTTCCAAACTCTGAACCCTGATGTGTCGATCCTCTAACGCACGTGTGGGTTCACGTTTCCACCTTCTGTCCCTTCTATCGGGATTTTAGAATTAGAAGGATCACGAATTCTGGTACCAAAGGTTTTGGGTCTTACCTTTTCTCGATCCCCGATGTTGTGCCACCTGTCCTCCACTCGCTCCTGTGGCCCCACTAATCTCCCGTCAGAATATAGCGTATCGCGATTTCAAGCTATAAAAGTTTCCTATCTCTGGAATCCTCGATACTTTGAACTTTGACTCCCTGGGGTCTACGGACATGCGTCCCCACTGATGGACGGTTCTGATCTTGTTGGGATATCGCATCTCGCGATATCCCAATTCTTGTTGCAACCACTTAGAGCTTTGACTTGCGATTCCCCGATATGCGACATCACATGTAGATCGGACAGCTCCTATGGCACGGATCGATGGCTATACCCCTCCTGAGCTTGGAATCCTTTGACCATTCTCGTCGTAATCTCCTTGCACCTTCGCAAGATCCAACGGCCCTCGGAACTTTGCGAAATCTCCTAAGAGGATTTCGGTCGTCCATTCTTCCTTATGGATTTCTGCGAAATGAACAAAATACTTCCTCCATGGAGATTTGTTCACCTGCACGCAACTCTTCAACCTCGACTGAGTGTTGAATTATTTAGACTCTGTCCACTCCTGCAACAACAATCCTTCGTCTAATTTCTCAAGTTCGCAACCCTGAACTTCCCTCAGCCTGTGCACTCTTTGCACGGCTTCTGTGCCCAACTGCACCTTCGAGGAAATGAGAACCAAAAGCTATCTCTAATTGAACCCTTCTGTCGACTCCTTGCGGACAATTCAACTGCACTCCTTGCAGGAATCCTCTGGCTCAATTAGAGAAACAATGGAAACTCATTCATTCACCCTCTCAGACTTCAAATCAACCATGGAATCACATACACAACATATAGAAGCAAATGTATGACAGGAAGCAAATATTCATGAACATAACATCAATACACAAAGAAACAACACAAACCATGAATTTGAATCAGAACTCTTCTATTAATTCAAATGCCTGTACATGGGTGTTCTTCATACAATTATCTGCCTACTCTTGCTCTTCCTGAAATTGATAATATTACAATGTACAAATGAGGGTGTCTATATCCGGTTTCCCTCTTGCTTCCTAAAGATATCAAATCTAGAATTAAATTCCTATCTACCAGCATTAACTAAATTAAATGTCGTCTATATACTAAAGGATGAGAGCCATCCGCTCAAGGTCCAATACAATATACAAGTGCGCCATTTCTTAAATGATTCATATAAGATTTGCGCAACAGTCCCAAAGCATTTTCAAAATTTGTGTTGGCTTGTCTAGCTGTCTCGTGCTTCCGCGCTGGCTCGCTTGACGTGTTGGTGATGCTCCTACATCATAGGTGCTTGGCAATATTAATCTCACCTAATAATCTGGGACAGTCATATGTTCCGATATTCAATGAAGCTCTTTATAAGAGATAAAAAATTCCCTGGCAATCATGATTGACCTCTTTGGTTATTATTTTATATTCAGCCAAGTTTGCTTCCCACACTTTTAATATTATGTCCCCTTTAACCTATTCAGAATTGGATAATTTCTGAATCTTTCCAACTTCGTCCTTTGTTGAGAAGGCCATTGCCTTTTGAAAAGTCCTTCTAGCTGTTTTCGCCTCCCTTTCCTTCTGGAAAACATTCTCTAAACACTTATTTGTTTCTTGAAAATAATTATGGACTACTTCCAGATTCAAAAACACTTTCTGTTGTTCTTCCTCTATTTTCAAATATATCCCCAATGCTTGTATCCTGAAATTTTCAAGTTCTACTACTTGATTAGTAATAGAAATAAGTGTATCTTGTAAATGTTTATTTTCTTCTCCCAGCTTTTGGACCTCTACCTGTGTGACCTGTATTATCTGTTTTGCTTCCTCTAAGTCTTTATTCATTTTCTGAATTTCTTGCATATCCTTTAGTCTAGCTTGTTCTAGACCCTTTTGTATTCCCCAACTGATATTTCTCTCAGTTTCTTTTAATTTGTCTTGCAATTGAATTATTGTTTGGTCTTTTTTTTCGAGCATAGTTGTTAAATTGCCAACAGAATATATATTTGTTGATGCTATAGCACCCATTGTACCTGCTAACTCCATAGAAAATTCTCCATCTTTGAGCTTCTTTCCATCTATAATAACCCTATTCTTTTTAATCATCCCCTCTCCTCTTGGATGAGTTTCCTATTTCAAGACTGCTCTTCACTTTTTACTGAAAAATTAATCTAATGGGGGGATTTCATCTCTTGAAATCAGTTGTAGATCATTGACATATAAAGCTCCTTCATGGGGGGTTCCAAAAGTTGACTGTAATGGAGTTAAGGAGGTGATAGGACTACCGAGATCTGTTGATGTTGTTCCTCCTATCTTTTCTGGAACATCCTTAATGATTTCTGGAGTTGTTTCCAGCTCTTTTCCCCTCTCTATTTTTGATTCTTTTGTTTGAGAACCCTCTGTGTCTTGGGAAGGTATCTCAGTATTCTTCAACTTTCCTTTGGTATTTTCGTTATCGTGTGTATTAGTTTCAAACCCTGGAGGGGGCCCTTCCTGTTCTGGAGGTGGGGTCAAAACTTCACCCTGCAAACTATTGGGTAGGCAACTTCGCCTATGGCTCTGAAAAGATGTGAGTCCAATCTATGAGTCAGGTGGCATGGCCTATACTCTGTTCAGTACTTCTTCATAGGATTTAACATGCTTAAATATATCATCATAAATAAATGCTTCATGTTCATATGCCTTTAGATTACAATGTATGAAATGCCTACTTATTACTTGGTAGGGGTCATATTTTCTGTGCTCAATATCTACTAATTTCACTTCTTCTAATGACACAGCCTCTACCTTAGAATGGCCTAAATTTAATAAAGAAAATTTCCCAATATGAACAGGCAAATATGGCCATGACTTCTTCTGAGCTGCTTTTAATTCTAATCCAAAACCACCCTTTACTATCTGATGGGCTACCTCCCTACACACTAATCTATCTGGTAGGAATTTAGGGAGTGCATGAGGGGGAATG
>CBVK0100355573.1:0-18018 GCA_900067695.1 Picea abies
TACATAAGATATCAACAAAGATACATGATGAAGGACCCAAAATAACAGTTTTCATATGTGGAGGAGCTAAGATAGGGGCTAATGCAACAAACATAGGGAGACATAGTGAGAAATGGGTGAGGAAATCGGTAAAACCTATGCCGACATTTGACACATAGCAAGAAACATAGACATATCAACATACAAGGAATGAGATACTAGGACTAGATTGGATAACATCAACATCATATCCAACCCCTGTGGTTGACATGCCTTTGATCTATGATCATACTAACCCAGAAAGGCCCCTTGAAAAGGAAATTCCTTTGAAAGAATCTATGAGAAGTTGTTTAACATTGATGAAGGATGAAACTGGATTGAATGCATTGCATGAAATGATTGATCATTGTGCGCAAGAAAGGGAACTCCCTACCGCACAGAGGGTAGTGAATCAAGTACTGTGCAAAAAGAGGATGAATGTAGAGTTCAAATTAAGTGCGCATATTGGGGATTATGACATGGACAAAGTCATTTTAGACTTGTTTTCTGATGTAAACATTTTTCCAAAAAAAACATGGGAAATGATGGGGAAGACGAAGTTGATTTGGTCTCCCATCCAGTTAATATTGGTGAACCAACAAAAAATAGTACCAATTGGTCAATTGTTAGGAGTACCTGTGAATATAGACAGAGTGCATAGTGAACAGATATTGAATTCATTGATTTTGTGGATAATAGTCAACCATATCCAATGATAATGGGGCTTTAATCAAACTTTGACAATAAGGTTATTATTAATATGAAGAAGACGGAAATGATCTTTGAAGTAGGGGACTTGAAGGTTACCACACCGTTGGATCCTACAAAAGGAAAGAGGTACATAGAGCCAACAAAAGGGAATGAAATTGATAGCCTATATAATATAACTGCATGAATGAATGACTAAGCTAATACAACTGTAGATGGAGCCCTAAGTTAGAGAAACATTAGATCATGTACGTCGGACTCAGAGGAAGTTTTGGAACACTAAAAACAAGGGATGCATGAAGTATCCACTAGAGGGTGTGCCCACATGACTCGATCATTGTGTTGGATTGGAACGAAATTATGTGACCCGTCCAAGTATGATGGTTTGAATGACATAGAATATTTTGTATAGGTGTTTGAATTGAGTATGATGGTTTGAATGACATAGAATATTTTGTATAGGTGTTTGAATTGGAGATACCCAAACAACAAAGATTGTTGGCATTAGATGTTGTCTTGAAATCTACTCCAACCAAATGGTGGGATGCACATAAAGAAGGAATAGAAGAATGGCACGAGTGTAGAATATTGATGAAAGTTAGATTTGATACCGAGGTTGAGTATATTGCACATAAATATGCAGGAGTAAGTGACCCGACATATCATATTGCACAATGAAGAAACATATGGAGTTTGATACCGAAGAAGAAATGAACGCATAGGTTCATACATACATTGGAAATGATCCCTAAGAATTGGTACCCAGAACTAGAAATGTGCAGAGAAACCACATACTGGGATGAACTAACTCAAAGGTTTAAGGTAACATTTAATTTTGAACATGAATTTCCATTAATAGATGCGGCTTCAATGGCCATTAGAAACAAGATTTTTTCAGAAGAAGGGTGGATGGATATAGTACTTGTGTGTAGTGCACATAGAGATTTAGGGTGGATGGATATAGTACTTGTGTGTAGTGCACATAGAGATTTTGTGACTGTTCATGAGTTACTGGAATATTATAATGTGGCTCAAGAAGATCAAGACGAGGAGGATATGAGAAATATACAAATACATGAAACTAAGGGGAAACACATAGTGGAAGGCCCAGAGATTCAATCTGTTGCGTATGCACAACCACTATGGACACAAAAGATAAATATTGGGACAAAAGAGAATCCCAAGTTCGCATAAATAGGAGATTACTCGAATGATGAAATTGTGGAAAATATTGCAGACGTACTACACAAGTATTAGGATTTATTCCCAACCACATTTTTAGAGATGAAAGGGATAGCTAGTGAGTTAGGAGAAATAAATATTCTGTTAAAACCCGATGCTAAGCCAATAAGGTAGACACCCTATAGACTAAATATGAAGTATAAAGAAAAGGTAAAGGAAGAAATAAAAATAATGTTAGAATCAAGAGTAATTGAACAAGTAGTAGAATCATAATGGATAAGTCCAATGGTAGTGCAAGATAAGAAAACAAGGGGAGTCATAATTTTTGTAGACCTAAGAAAGCTGAATGATGCATGTTTGTGTGATCCATTTCTGACACTTTTCACAGATGAAGTGCTAGAGAATGTAGGGGGGACGAAGGCCTATTCTTTCATAGATGATTTTCCAGGATATCCCCAAATAAAGATTGCACAGGAAGATTGACATAAGAATACTTTTGAAACAGATTGGGGAAGCTACCAGTACACAATGATGCCTTTTGGGATGAAGAATTCACCTTCAATTTTCTCAAAAGTAGTGGTCGTAACCTTTAAATAATTTATTCATAAGTTTCATGAATTTTATTTAGATGATTGGACTGTGTTTAGTCTCTTAAAAAATCACATAGAGGTACTAAGATTAATGTTGGATAGGTGTATCCCCAGATGGGGTGCCAGTGACAGGAGAGGGCTATGTGATAGGTGAAGCGACCAACATGGAGAGGGCTATGTGACAAGAGCATGGCACACCATCCCACCACCCTCATGCATTTAAGCCCTACTCGCGTAGGCCTAGGAACCATTACTCTCGGTGCACCTCGCCTCATCTCGCTGTCTTTTCGATGGAATAGAGCCATGAATTCGAATTTACTCTGCTCATGCGAATTTGCCTCCTTCAGCTGCCTCAATTCCATGCCTCCAACCAGATGAATTCACAGAGGTTCCTTCCCAATGCTGAGACCCCCTGAATCCTTCATAACTTCCAGCTACACCTTCACTACCTGTGCTTCCTCTCTATGCTTTCATTTTCCCTCAGCGCCATCGGAATGCCAAGGCAAAGGGGAAAATCAAAGCGTGGCTCGGCCTGGAAGCCAAGCCGACCACGAGTGATTCTTAGACCACCACCTGCATCATCCACTAACTCATCACCTACTTCATATTCCTCGCACTCTTCTCAGTCATAGTATCAACAAAGTCCCATTGACCTCCCGGTCCTCTCCTCGTCCTCCAAAATTCGGTTGGAGTGGATTGCCCTCTTTGAAAATTCATTGGGTTTCAACCCAGGGCCTTCTTTCGATTTGGCCTCATCCTCGTTGCCGCTTCCTGTAGTCCCACCAAATTCACAAGAGAGCGTACCATTCCAACAAGAGAACCTATCTAGTCAACCTCACCTGGGAGTGACACCAAATCTCCTGGGGCCACTTCCAGGGCCTCATTCCTTCTCAGATTTAGTACCAAACTCACAATTGCAGGACATCCTTGATATCTTGCAAGGTTTGGTCTTTGAGTTTCAACAAGGCCTGAACGACCTTTAGTTTCGATTGGAAATCATGGATGGAAAGGCATCAATGCTCCTACACCAGGAGCAGGTGAAGTCACAGGGGAAGCAAACAAAGACAACTCAGGGGATGGCGGAGCAGACGCTACAGGGATTGGTGATGAAGACGATTCAGGATTTTCCATGCACGTGCCCATGGAAGAGGGAGGTACACCTGTTGAAGAGGAAGTGTCTGGTGGCAATGTCGACGTAGGAATGACCATGCACGAGGCCATGGAGGAGGGGGTACATGGGCCGAAGTAGAAAGGGTGGGAGGAGACGTTGACACAGATGCTTCCATGCATGAGCACATGGAGATGGGGTGAACAATCATTGAAGAAGAAGCTAGGGACCCAATGACCTTTTCCACCTCCCAGTTTGTCTGGCCATGCTACAGGTTGACCAAATGACCAACACATGTGTATTTATTTTAGTTTAGCCAAGTGTTTGGTTTTCTTTTGCCTCATGGAGATCATGACCATGTTTGATATGTTGTTTTTTGAAGATTATAATTTTTATGTTTAAGTTTTGTCATTCTCAGACTGGTAGCTTAAAACATTTAGCTTTACTCTGACCGACTGGATGAACTAGTTTCCCTTCGGGGAAGTTCAATTATTAGAATCTGGAACTCTTGATGACATTTTAAATCTAGTTTTTGAAGGATTTTTATACAACTCTTACTTACAAAAAAAAAAATGTTGGATAGGTGTAGACAATGTCAGATTTCAATGAATTTGAACAAATGTATTTTATGTGCGCCTTTTTTAATTTTTTTGGGTCATGTGGTATATAAGAAAGGATTACTAGTGGATCCTACCAAAATTGTAGTAATTTTGGACTTACAACCACCTACATTAGTAAGACAATTAAGAGAAACCTTGGGCCACACAAGATACTACAAGAGGTTCATTAAAGGATATGCACAGATTACATCACCAATGGAGAATTTTTTAAAGAAAGAAGCTAAATTCCAATGGAATGAGGAGTGCCAGAAAGGTTTGGACACATTAAAGGAGAAGTTAGTCACTGCACCAATTTTGATATTCCCAAATTGGAAGAAATTATTTCATGTTCATGTGGATGCATCATTCATAGCTTTGGGAATCATATTATCTCAGCGAGGAGAAGGAGAGTTAGACCATCCAATTTCATTTGCAAGTAGGAAGCTGTCAAAAGTAGAAAATAGCTACACACTATGACATAATGAGAGGGATTAGCAATGGTGTATGTGATGAAAAAGTTTAGACACTATTTGTTGGGTTCTCATTTCAAGATGTATACAGACCATTCCACACTAAGATACTTAGTGAACACCACAATGTTGGGGGGGGGATAATTTTCATATGGTTGCTATTGTTCCAAGAGTACGACTTTGAATTTATTGTTAATCTAGGTAAATTGAATGCAGGACCAGATTACTTATCACACATTCTATCAGGCGAGGATGTAGGGAAACTAGATGAAATTTTAATGGATGCACTTTTATTTGCAGTTCGAATGGTGGATGACTACTTTTAAGACATTGTACAATTCCTAAGTACATTAATGGCTCCATCAGACATGACAGTTGGACAAAGAAACATTTAGTGGCTAAGGAAGTTAAATATCAACTCATTGTAGGGAGACTATACAAGTTAGGTGCATATGGGATATTAATATGGTGTGTGTTAGAGTATGAAAGGCCAATGATACTATCAGAAGCGCACATAGGTATTGCAGGAGGAAAATGCACAAATAAAGCGACTACACATAATATTTTGTGTGCATGGATCTAGTGTCCCACACTTCACAAGGATGCTAAGGAATAATGTCATGAATGTGATGTTTGTCAAAGGGTTGGAAATCCATCCACAAGGGATGAGATGTCATTGCATCCACAGGTTACACTGTAGGATTTTGAAAAATGGGAGATAGATTTTGTAGGACCAATCAATCTTCCATTCAAGAGATCAAGAGCTAAGTATATAATAATTGAAACAGAGTATTTGACCAGATGGGCGGAAGCAACACTAGTCATAGACTTTAGTGAAAAAATACTGCATGATTTTTGTTTGATAATGTAGTGACAATATTTGGGTGCCTACACATTTTACTGAGTGATCAAGGGAAGAACTTATTGAATAAGATGATTTCATAATTGATTGAGGAGTTTCAAATTCACCATAAGAAGATCATTCCATACCATCCTCAAGAAAATGGGATAGTATAAGCCTTCAATATGATTTTATAAAATGTGTTGACAAAGATTTGCAATGTAGGGAGAGATGGTTGGGACTTAAGGATCCCTGTAGTATTATGGGCATAGAGGAATACACAAGAAAATTTGATAGGACACACACCTTTCTGGTTGGTATATGGGAAAGAAGTGATAATGCCAATACAATTTGTTGTGTCGAGTTTGCGTGTTGCAGTGATTACAGATCTTTCAGACTTCGACGCAGTAGAGGACATATTTTCATAGTTGTTACAGCTTGATGAAGACTGATTTTTCATAGGATTCCATCATCAGGTCTAGAAGGAAAGAGAAAAATCATGGCATGATATGTATATTAAGAAGAAAATATTCCAAGTGGGAGACTTAGTATTGTTATATGAAAACATGTTTATGCAACAACCGAAAAATTTATGAATGCATTGGTTAGGTCCATATGTCATTAAGTATGTGACAGAGGCAGGTGTTGTGCAGTTGGAAATGTTGAATGGATAATTCCTGGGAGGAATGGTGAATGGGAGTCAATTGAAACTCTATAGGGATGGCTGACCATTTGCGCACTAGTCTAACTTGCACAAGAACTTATGTACTATAACAGTGTATTATAGGAGGAAAAAAAATAAAGGGAAAAAGAAAAAGTAAAAAAGAGGAAAAAGATAAAAAAAACTAAGTAATTTACAACGAGAGTAAGTGCACAGAAGAAGGGAGTGTTGCAAATATGGATGAAACCACGCTAAGCAAGTAAATTACATGCAGAAGTGAAAGCTGTGTAGCAAATGAATGGGTAATATAGAAAACATATGAGGATGAGGATGAATAAATATTTTTAAATGGTATTAAAAAGTGGAAATGACAGTTCAAAATCCATAATGACAACTCATCATGGAGACACGTCACATTAATGGAAAAAACTGACGAAGATCATGACAGCCTGAAAAATCGAGGAAAAAATATAGCGAAGGATTTGGAATTAATGCCACTTTAAATCAATTATTGAATGAACAACATTAAGGGATTAGATAATTAATATATTCATAAAGGTAAAAGGACAAATGACGAAGGGGCACAAATGCCACAAAGAATATAAACGCAGTGCCACCATCTGAGCATATAGCAACCATCCTAGAGAACAAGAAGTCATATAAGGAGATATAAAAACTAAGGGAAGAGAAAAATATTCTCACACAATGATTGGTAATCCTGTAGGATGAAGCACTCATGGTCAAAGGGGAATTAGAAATGATGCAATGCACGATGAAGAAATTAGAACAAGAGAAGGAGGAGAAACTCATAACCTTGATTGCGTAGGTAGTAGAGGAGATTTTGGAGAAAGAAGACGAGGTAAAGAAGGAAGTCACCACATCAAGAGAAAACCTCTAAAAGTTCATGGAGGCATGGAAGGGCACAACACAATAGGATTAAGTGGCTCAATATGAGCCACAGGTGAGTGTTGGGGGCCTGTTGGACAGGGATTTTGAATAACTTAGTTTTGAAGAGCGCACACAAAAGTAGAAAAGGGAGCAATTTGCGGGGTCAAAGAAGAACTCAAAGCGCGTGAAAAATAAAGAAAACCAATATTTAGGCATGCAAAAGAAGCATGCAGGAGAAAATGAAGGAAAAGAAACATGAAGACACAAAAGTAGGAAAATAAACATGTTGACGAAAAAGAAGGAAAACAACTGGACATATTAGGGTTTTGGGATAAACTATTAGGGTTATGATCCCTAACTTTATGTATAAATATGTAATGAGTTGGGGAAGAATAGGTTGTTGAAAAAGAGGGATTAGGCTATTGATAGTAAGATACTAGGTTGTGTATGAGTGGGAATCCTTACTGGAGTTTTTGGAGAGATTTTTCATAAAGAGAGGGGTGCATTGCAGAGTGGCTAGGCTATATTGAGGATATAAAATGTTGTATCTATTGTAAGCATAATGTGAAGGCCTGAGATGATTACTGCATGAATATTAATATGGAATCCAACCGTTGTGGACCTAGCCCAAGGATTGGATGAACCACGTTAAAATCTGTGTTTCTATGTGTTGTGTTGATGTGGTTGTTCATGGATGTTCAGTTTATGCATGATTAGTTTAGATATGTTTACTATATGATTGACACACAATAATAATGAATGATACAATGGGTTACGTATGTTTCCATCTATGTTATAAGGGTTTTTCACAATAGAGTTTGTTAACTAATCAAAATACATGAATAAATATATTGCACATAGGTTGGATGAGTAATAATGGATATGATGTTGACAAACTCACATCTCCTCATCCCTGCAGAAACTTGGTTCTTCCAGCCCCAGTAGATACCTCGAGTGAGACTTCACTTGCATGTAGGTGATGCCGAAAGGGACGGTATCTGGAGGGTTTTATTGGTTGAAGAAACTAAACCTAGGGTCTTATAACCACATGCCAACAAGAATACATAGATGGTACTTCAGAAGATATGAAGTTGGTAGATATTAAATACTACTCCATGAGCAATTTATGGGTTTGATCAGAAAAATTTAAGGGAAAAAGTAGCATGTCGTTGGGCTATGGGGTTAGATAGATCTCAAATTATTAATTTTTTTAAATGTGTTGGTGTTTTCCCTCACCATAGGCTAGGGGAAAAACACCAAATTTGAGGTAGTTAAGGCTCTTGCTGAAAGGGTTTGAATCAAATAGTGAAAAATAACCTAATACATGCTATTTTTTTAGAGATAATTTATATCTAAATAAGAAAAACCCTAAGATATTTCCTTTCAAATGCATCTAAATTAAAAGATAAAATGAGTAGAGTGTTAGAGTTACCTCCTAACTCTATAGCACACTCCGAGATATACTATTCTCTGCATCAACAAAAATCATCCAAGCCACTCTCCATCAAACAAATGAAAAAAAAAGAAAGAAAAGTAGACGATAACTTTTGACAGAAAATTCTTCCTTTATTCTCCAATAATTTCAACCAGTTTACAAATGAGAGGTCCTCCCCTTTTATCGATGAAGAGGAGGCTCAAAACCATGGTAAGAAAATAATACCATGGGAAAAATGTTATTTTATATGTTCTCTTACAAATATAAATATGATTTTTTCTCTTTTCATGGTGCGCACCCTTTAGGAAAGGGTCAAAGTAGACAAAAAATCCCAACACGCTACTTTTTTGATGGAAAAAAATATTTCTTCAAATAAAAATTCACCCCTTAACTTAAGTTGTGAATTAGGCATGTGATAAAATAGGAAAAGGGTGCTCCATGGATCAAATAATACTCCAATGTGTAATACTTGACTAAGACGATGGGCTTAGCCCCCTAGGACATTATTAATTTGTAGTTTCCAAGTGACAATTTCCTAGTAAGCATAACAATTAANNTAATTTGTAGTTTCCAAGTGACAATTTCCTAGTAAGCATAACAATTAAATTAACTTTGACACTTTCCTAAGTTTTGCCTAGGGAAACATTATTAATTTTCTTAAATGAGTCCATTCCGTGGGAAAACCAACATTTCGTAAATTTTCAAGTAAGAGATAATAAATTAATGAAGTTAGTGAAAAAAAGGGAAGGGGGGTTGATCATGTGGTTCTTATCAAATTTGTATACATGCTTAGGTCAATCTTTGTGTCTCTAGATTTATTTTAGCTAGGCTCGTGAGCATTCTTTCCAGGTGAGAGATTTGTTGGGAATTCTTTCTTGGTGTGTTGGGAATTAGTTGCAGTTATCTAAGACTTCCTACCCGACCTATTACTGAATCCCTGGAAGGGAAGTGGGGTATCCAAAGGACTATTGAGCGGAGAAGAGACCCACTTCTTGGGGTGGGACAGAGATGTGGGGAATGAGGGACTGTAGAATAGTTGTAGCAGTGGGCACCTTGGACTACGCAATTTCGTTCTTTATCAGACCTTAGCCTAACATTAGGGAATTATCTTTCCCTGGTGGAGTTTAAGCCCTAGCTCGGGGGTGACCTATTGTTGAAATTTTATGAGCACCATATTCTATGGCTAGGAGGAACATCTGAATTATATGCATAGTTGGTGACTTTTCATAAAAGATAAGTGTCCTTTATGTGTTTGTCTCATTTACTGTGTGATTAATTATCTATGTTTGATATGGGTTTAATTCTTGTATGATGTTTCATATAAGTAGTTGTTTTTATTCTGTATAATGTTGTTTGCACATGTAAGTGTAGTGTGGATAACCGGTGTTTGTAGTTGTACATGATGACTATGACAATGTTGTTAGTTAATCTTGTTAAGTTGACCTTATAATAATGGTCATGCGTCTCCATGGAGAGACTATAATGACTGTGCGTAAAATAAGTACTCCATGTGCACAAGCGACTAGAATCGCTTGTATGTCCAGGGAAGTAGTCCTCGTGCATAAGGAAAACAAAATTTGTGAGTGACACTAGAATGACTATGTACGCAGTACTGATAATATGTTTAGGATGGAATACATGCACATTAATGTTGTTTTCTTAGCATGCTTGTGTGCGTAGATGTATTATGTTACTTCCGCTATTATAAGTTGATACATATGAGGAAACTTAATGTGGTGCGATCCAACTTGGATTCATGCACATTACTTCAAGTATTTCTATGAAGATAATGTTATATAGAAGAATATGCACACTATAATTCTAGAGTAGTTTTGATCAGTAGTGAACTAGGGACATTACATTGTGGTATCATAGAGACATAATTTGAGAGTGGTGTGGTGTGGCCTAGCCTGGGTGGCTAGGGACGTTATAAACATCCAAAGAAAAATCATCGTCAACATAGATTCTACATTCCTGAGCTTTATTCAGTATCGTGAATAAAGTGGCATCCTTTGCCATATGATGAGTGCACCCAGAGTCAAAAACCCATTAATTTTGCATTGTGTGATACATCAAGGCTTGAGAATTTTTGACTTAGAAGGTGAAATTACCAGCAGGTCAACGAATAGTCAACACGTCTCCTTCAAGTCTCTTAACCTTCTCCTCTAAATCCTCTCACTTCTTGAAGCATTTCTTCTTGACATGTCCAATCTTTCCATAGTTCCAACATGTCTTCTTCTTTTGACTTCGTTGTGGTTGTTCTGGGGTCCCTGATCATTATATGTAGGTTTCTGTGCAGAAGGATCAATATGCAGTCTATCTCTGGAATCCATGTTTCCCTTACCTTTGAGCAAGTGAGCTTGGTGTTTACCACCAAGTTTTCCTTCTTCAAACAATCTATGTTGATCGATAATCAAGATTTCACAAAAAAGTTAAAAGGAGTAGTCTTTACCATCTTTCTTGCGTGCATGCCAATTGGTGTGAAAGATCATGTTGAGGGGTCTGAAATCCCTTTAAATCAACAATAGGAACCAAACCCGCCTTAGAGGCCCAATTAGACTCTGAAACATTTTATGGTGGCATGGTTCTCTAGATCTTTCAATCTAGATAATTTTATTGATGGGCTTTACTTGGTGATTGACAGGATATCTTCCTATGAAAGTTCCTCCTTCAGCTTAAATGTTCTCTTTTTTGTCTTTTCTTTTATTAGATGAGTCAGATGAAATGATACGTGCTCATATAAACCAAATGATAAAATGAATTCTTAACTACTGAAGAAGGTTGAGCTTGGGATAACCCTCATGCTCAAGCATACAGACAAAGATATCCACACCTATTACAAGCCTAATACTAATATGTTAACTTGCTGGTATTTCATCATTGACTGAGTTACAATTATCGTAAGAAAATACGCATGTAATAAGATGACTGAAAGAAAAATAGTTTCCTTAGATATAACATCAATCACACATTAACACAATGATTTCCTTTTCATCATTAAGAACAAAAGAACTGCAAAAATATTGAAACAGATAACTTATCAATAGATTTAGAAACTCTTACTCATTACATCATCAATTACTGAAATAAAAGTTGGAAGTAATTCCTCCTCAATCCAATCACATAACGCCTTTGTGTTATAACCCTAAATTGCACCACACATGCTTACCTAGCATCAGGCCAACTCATTACCCTTCATTGCCAAAGCCATGCTGAACAACTCTTCTAAAAACTCCATTTTTGGAAGTAATTCCTCCTCAATCCAATCACATAACACCTTTGATGAAAAACACAATTTTGTCTCTGGTCCTAAACAAGACTTCTAAATTAAGGTTGTTTAGAAATAGTTATTTACAATTCCCAAAAGGAGGGTCTTTTCCCAAAACCATCGACCTCTGCTAAAAGGTCAATCCCTTTATTTACAAAGAATCACCAACTAAAAATAGTTGCTACAATTTTAAGTTAAGTAAAACAAAATATCGCCACGTGGCGCTTGATCTCTTTGTTCTATGGGAATCATCTCATGGTTCTACTAGAGTGGATGACTCTTCTCATATTCTGACCACTTGACAAAGAGATCCTCGCATGTGTTAGAATACGGGAACCTATGCTGATCCATTGGGGCTGAAAGGATTTCTTTTACTTCTACTTCCTATTCTCTGTATTTGATAATCTTGGCACTCAACCGCTGCAGAATTGCACAAACCTTGATCATATGTTCCATAAAATGTTGTATTTGACCTGGTGCCATGATTTCCACCTGTGCGATATCCAATGCCCATGTTGAGTCTTGTTTTGCATGTCGCTTAACTATGTCATGCAAGTCGACAAAGTCTTCGGGTGAGCCAAATTCTGGGAGGCCAATGCATTTCATCTCCCGATTGATTTTTTCCCATCCCTTTTTGCACTCGGTACACTTCTTATGTATCTCCCACTGAGGTTCCTAGTCCATACTTACCCAGTATTTGGTTTCTTTCCTGATCCGAGAGATGTTGTTATCCGTTAGCACTCGAATACCATGCTCGCCTGCGTCTCAACCCTTCTGTACTGTGTTGATGTAGTCAATTATTTCTACCACTTGGTATGCTTTTTCATACCATTTCTCCATCTCCTTGCAGGTTTCTAGTGCCATAAGGGTATCTTCTTGGAAATCAACTATAGTTGTAGTGAAAATATTTCTTTTGCTTATGAAATTTGCATAAGAATCTTGGAACTCACTTTGTAAAAACACAGTGGCATGCGTCGAGTCTTGATAGTATTTTTCCAAATCGCGTAGATGATATATCTCCTTTAGTACAATGGCCAGTTCCTTTTCATCTCGTCTTTCTCGATCCAACATGGCATCAGTGATAGCCATCCCTGTGTCGATGAGCTCAGATGTCTTTGCATGTTTTGTACTGAGAAGCTTCTCCTCCGTGGTGATGAGAATCGAGCTATCTAGCGTGAGTCTTCTCTTCTTGGTGGTCCTTTTCATGATATCTTTCCTCGTCTTGTTATAAGTGATCGCATGTATATCAATGACCTCATCAACAGGCTTGGGGATTTTTTTTCTCCCCAGGTTAGAGTGTTTCCTAGGCCCCTTGTTGTGTGTATTTGTTCTAGGACTGGTTTTTGTACTTCTTTCATATGCTCTGATGGGCCGACCTCCATTTGGTGTTCATCGGTTGGTGAGGTATCAGCCAAAATTGAAGAGTCAATGATAGGTTCAATACTTACTTGGTGATCGACTATTGAAGTGTCGATCTCTTTAATTGGGTCATCTTAGGGGATTCTCATCACTTCTATGATTTGAGGATCATTCTCTAGTTGGTCGATGACTCTCTGGGCTCCTTCTAGTAAGAGAAACCCTCTCCTTTATGACTATGTGGTTTCTGTTACTATGATTTCTTCTCTAACCCTGAGAGCTTCTTGTTCTGAATTCTCTATTGTTTCGACCTGCTCATCCATGCTCATAGCTTTGAACCTGGTCATGTTTGGGTTATCTTTCCTTTGTAATACCTCCTCCCAATCCTGAGCACATTCTGTAAAAATCTCATCTTCGAACTTGTCATGTGTGTATGGCCAACATGAAGAGACTTGTGAAGTGTATTGGAGGACAAGGCCTTTAGGGTCATGCTTGTGAAACTGTCATGTCAGGAACCTATATTCTAGCTGACTCAAACCCTCTTGTTTAGATTGATTTGTATCCTTCACTATATAAAACCCCACATGGAAACCGTGGGGTATAAATTCTTGTTTCTTGTCCTTGACCAAAGTGGCATTATAGCCCTGCAGGATAGTCTGATAACATATTTATCCTACGATGAGTCAGTCTGGGACATGAGTAGGGAGAAAATGTGGTGCTCTAGTGGCCCTGAACACCCTGATATAGGTTGTGTGTTCATCTAGATACCAATGGCCTACTTTCAAGATCATTTTCTTGGCCACTACAGATAGTCTTAGCCATTCCTTTTTAAATATAATGAAATTAATCCTGGCGATGAATTCATCGCAAATAAGGGCGTAAGACTTTTTGTACATGTTCTCCCATAGGATGTTGAAGTAGACATGAACAGGCAGTTCTGCAACATGCTAGCTTAAATTCATACCGGTGAAGACATTCCTCACGCAGATTACATCTAGTAGGTACGAGGCCATGTGAAAAGCGGGAGCTTCTCCTTCTTTCAGTGTCTAAGCCTCCAATAGATTGGTGCTCAATTGCTTGGATATGATTGGTCCCTAATTGAAACTATTCCCCGAAATAGCCACAGTGTACGCCAGGGGCATCCATGCCTCCAAGAACTTGGCACAGTCCTTTTCCTCGTATAATTGGAAGATGAGAGCCATCAAGTAGATATATGGCTCACTCAAGTTCATTATCCCATACCATCCATTTCTCTGGTTTGTAAATTTATTTTCCTCCTTCCACCATGAGGCCATCAATCAGCTAGTGTCATGGAATTCATACAATTTCACCACGAAGTCTGTGTTCAATCGATCCTCTGGGTCCCTAAGCTTGTAATACTTTTGGACCTTTGTGAGGAGAAAAACTCTGACACACCCACCATTCTCATCATTAATGAGGCACTTTTGTGCGTCTGTATGATCAATTAACCAACTCAGAGTCTCAATGCAGAGTAAGACTGGAGTTTGGTAGGCTACCATGTGAAAGCATGACCATCGAATGTTTGGGAAAACTTGTTCGTCGACCGCCCTTACATCTGGGTCATTGTGTGGGGTAAACTCTGGGTAATCCTCCCGGTTGATTCTGTTGAATAGATCTCCCCACTGTGATAGCATTATTTTACATCCAGTGGTCCCTTTTGTATCGCCAAAAGTCGGGGTTGAATGAATGCCTTCTTCGTTGAAGTTTTAATGACTGGTTCCGCCCTAGGGGCATATTCCAACTGCCTCGCAGTGCCAGGAGAAGAACCTTCACCAATCTCTACCTCCTTTAACTTCAGTGCCCTCGGCGAGCCTCTGTTCATTGGCTTTATTGGAGGCATTTTTCCCTGCAGATAGAACATAGTTAGACAGTGTGTAATAGATCGAATGCTAATATATAAAAATTATGACCGTCGAACTAATAAAATTAAACACATACATCTTCTACTAGCTTAACCTGGTTTTGATAGTCCGAAAATCAAATGTAACTCTTGAGACGCTCTCTTCGCTTCTTTGGATGCTCTACAAATGGAAACTTGTGTGTAGAACGGAGGTGTCCGAAGTTGTCTTAGTGATTTAAACAGGGATCATACTTACCTTGTCGCATCAGTTATTCAATTTGGGATATGAGTGTGAAGTGTTTGAATTTGTTTTCATGATTTAAATAGAGATGAAATTACCTTGTTACATCAGATATTCAATTTGGGATATGAGTGTGGTTCTACAAAATCTGCCGCCAGATCTTCATTATGTTTAAAATCAAATTTGATCGTAGGTTGGCGACGTGGGCGTGGGCTATAATGTGATCTATCGGCGATTTCAAATTTCCGTTGTTCAATCAGCGCACGGGGTAGCAACTTATGTGGAGAAAAACATTAACTGGCCTATTAAATGGTAGAATCCGATCGTATCTCGTGCTGAAAACATCCCATTGTTTCGCTAATATAAATGGTGGATCGAGAATCGGGGCTTCTCTTTAAACATTGTTCGTTGATATCTCCTAGAAAAAACTCTGACGTCGATCCATCTTGTCGTACAGAGCTGAAGTGGGAAATATGACTCGGAAGTGTGACTAGGACACAGGGAAAGCTAAGGTGACTCGGGATGAAACTAGGCCGTATGAAATGCCTATGTGGCAAAGACATGTGGCACTTGAAACTGGCATCTTCGGTTAATCATGTTATTCGAAATCGGGGAATTTTCCTTAGCTAATCGTTTTAACAACAAATCTACCCTGTCGACGTCGAAAAAGTATCAAGGATCGGCGATCGACGATGTGTCCATGCGGAAATTTTCAATGATTTAACCCTTTGAGATTTCACCGACCCCAAACAAACGCATTTTCAATGATTTAACCCTTTGAGATTTCACCGACCCCAAACAAACGCATCCGTCATCGGCTATCGAGGTTTTATCAGGGCTCGTGTCAATGTTCAACCCTCTCGTATTTCATCGACATCGATGAGAAATTGACTAACTCCTGAATCCTCTTGGCGAACAACTAGAACAATTTTACTCCACCTTTTACCAATGCCGATGATACATCGGTGATCAACGATTATTATTATTGTGTGGTCATTTTACCTGCTTGGATTTTGCCAACATTGAACATAGGCGCGCTAGTCACAATTTTAGCTACATATCCTTAGTTAGAATGCCAAGTTCTCTTAGACACAAAGGTTTCCATATTGACAGGTTCAAACAAATCCACTTTGATCGATGAAAATACATGAAAACAAAATTAGCAATCCCTCCACAGTGAACTCAATTCATACAACAAAACAAAAGAAAACAATTGGTACCCAAAAGTGACAGAATTTCATAAAAGATTTTAGGGTGTGTTGAGCATTCAACAGGGTCTCAAGGGGTTTATAGGTATTTGGGGTTATAAAAAGGGGTATCTAGTGAAAATAGGGGTTTCTTTTATTGCAAATATGTATTGGGAGGGGGGGTTCAAAAAAAGCATTTTGGGAGATATTTACCAATATCTAGAGAAATTAGGGGTATTATTTAATATCCCATGAACGAAGGTGATATGTCCTAGTTTCACATAGTGAATACCCCGTGAGCCCAAATGGCACTATTGTAAACTCATAATTCTTGTATCTTGTCCTGAATGTTGTCTTTCTAATATCCTCTTCCTTTATCCTCACTTGATGATAACCTGATCTCAAATCAATCTTGGAAAAGATTCTTGCACCCTTTAGTTGATCAAAGAGATCATCAATTCTTGGAAAATGATATTTGTTCTTTATTGTAACCTTATTCAGTTCCCTGAAATCAATACATATCCTTAAGGTTCCATCCTTATTCTTCATAAAAAGAACTAGGGCTCCCCAAGGTGACACACTTGGGTGTATATACCCCTTCTTTAACAACTCTTTACGCTGCATTTGCAACTCTTTTAATTATGGTGTGCCCATTTTGTAAGGTGTCTTGGACACTAGGGCAGCTCCTGGAACCAATCAATAGAGAAATCAATGCCTCTCTTTGGTGGAAATCCTGAGATTTCACCAAAAACATCTTCAAAATATTTCAAGATTGGATGGTCTTCAATACTTGCCACTTTGTCTTTCGCTGCCTCTTCCATATGGGCTGCAAAAATTTGACATCCCTTCCTGAAACACTTTTCAGCTGCATGGCTGATATTTCTCTAACAACTACAACTATTGGAATGCCTTGAATCTTTCCTTGCTTCCCTTCTTCATCAAGACAAGTTATTGTCTTGTTGTAACAGTCTAGGACAAAATGGTACTTTTCCAACCAATCCATGCCAATTAGATAGTCATATGAACCCAAAGGTATGATGTTCACATCTACCTTTGTGTTGATTCCATTCATGTCTATTGGACCGAATAGGGGTATTCGCTAGCCAAGAAATGCTCCACTTCTGAATTGGAGTCCTCACTCAATACGATAGAGTTTGGCTCAACAGGAGGTTTTGGCTTGTTCCTTGCCATTCGTGAAATCAAACGAGCATTCCTTTTTCCTTTAGCATTCACAGTAAGGTGGGCTATGGGCTTCTTGCTCATAGGCTTTACAGTCTCAGCGTTCTTAGTCACAGTGTGGAGTATGTCGATAGGAGGGTCAGCCAAGGGTTTATGTAATAGGATATGGTAGGGAACTAGGGTTACAACCTTGACCTCGCTCACCACAGGTTTGTCAACCTGTGTAGGGTTCGAATCCTCGAAACCATTCTGAGCAATGAAATTGCTCCAACAATCCCCATGCATTCTCAAATGACAGACAACAATAAGCTTAACCAGCCCATAATGAAAAAGGCTACTGTCAGCCTGAAGTCTTTTGTACTTCTTCGACATTTTAAACAGGCTTCGATGCAAATAATAGGGAATATTGAGCTGATATCCCATAAA
>CBVK0100355574.1:0-21515 GCA_900067695.1 Picea abies
GCCTCCTGAATGTTGTGGACAGTCCTCATTCTTTCACCTTTGTGAGGGAATTCCATGTATAAGTGATTTCCCTCACATCCCCAACACTATACAAGTTCTTGCCTTGGAATTTTCCCAAAAAAAATTGTTGTCTTTTGCTCATTTTGGATTGACTATCCTTTCTTATTTGCTTGGTATCTGCTCTTGAAAAAGGGTGGCTTAAATCCTATTTTCCTTTGCTCCTTATTACCCTTCATCTTGTCATTCCAAGTCTTCTGGAAGACTAGCCTCCCTTTGCTTTGCTCATAAACATGTCTTTCTCTCCTTATGGTATCCTCCAAAGTATTGGGGTAATCATGTTGTATCTTGTCATTGTAGAAAGAGGGTAACCCACTTAGAAGCCTTTGGATTTTGACCTTCTCATACCTTATGAAGTCCACATACTTCAGTGATTCAAAGAACCTCTTCTCATATTCATAGATTTTCATTTCTCATCCTTTATGAAGTCCACATACTTCAACAACTCAAAGAACCTCTTCTCATACCCATCCATTTTCATGCTTCCCAACTTGAGTTCAAAGAACTCTTTCATCTTCCTTTAATAGTAATGCTATGAAAAAAATTCTCTTGGAAATATCCTTTGAACTTCCTCCATGGGACCTTCATCTCATCAAGGTGTTTTTCTTGCTTAAGTTGATCCCACCACATCGCTGCCTTTCCTTGCAAATGGTAGGTTACAATTATTTTTTCTACCCTGGAGGGATAATCATGCAGCTGGAAATTTTCTTAATTTCCAATAACCAGGAATCAACCTATTCTCTCTTCTTATGATCGCCATTGAAATTTGTTGGCTTTATTTTCTTGAGTTCACCTTGCAATATGTCTCCCTCAAAAGTTCTCCTTTGTCTCCTCATAGGAGACACACTTGGGTTTCTTCCTGATCTTGAACTTCCATGACCTCTCCTAGTGGATTGCTTTGGGGAATGATGGTGCCTGCTCATGCTCCTTTAATTCATGTCATTCCCATTCTCATCCTTTATACTATGAGACTTGGATGATGTCACTTTCCTAGCGCTAGATGCTTGCTTTGTGCCATAATATTTATTGGCTTGCTTCTACAACATGTTCAGACTCTGAAGTATCTCTTCCTAGGATTTCATAATCTTCTCATGATATGCCTTATAAATTTGTACTTCTCTTTGAAGGTTTCTCATAGTCAAAGGCTCTTGCTTCTCTCTTCTTCCATTAGATTATGTCTCAACATTTTCCATGCTGACATGTAGCCCTCTTAATTCCTCTCCATGACTGTAGGACCCTTGGGCATCTTCCATGGTTGTGGTTCTCATATAGGAACCAAAATGCCTTTATGTACCTTTAAGGTCTGTAAGAAAATGTGCATGCAAATAATTTTTTGTTAGACAAAAATGTATACATACACAATTATGGAAAACAATACACAAGTTTTTCTGCTCTTTAATGCCACCAATCATATTCCTTTGCATTGGTTGTGACTTATGTTGCCCAAATCAATTTTCTAGGTTGATAGATGGATTCTCCCATCCAATATATTTCCAACAACTATTTTCTTGTTCAATTTTGAGCTCCGAGAAAAAGTTGTGGATGTTTGAATATCGCTAATTTGCCCCTTTTATACAATTTTCATTCCTGTGCAAATATTCTCAGACACAGACTTCTGCCATTTGTAGAAGTAAATATGTCAGGAACTAGGGCAACTTTTGTATGGGTCATAGATAATAATTATAACACGAAACTCGTAACAACTCTCATAGTCTCATTTTGATTCTCTAGTAAAAATATACAACAATTTGGAAAATACAACTTTGTCCTTTTTCACCCTTTTCCTAGACTTAAAATTTTTAGCCAAACAGGATATCTCCCAAACAGTGCACTTTTGGAAAACATTTAGTAAACCATAGTTTTCTGGCTTGATGAGTACACAAAATGTTGAGTAACTAAAATTTTCCAAATTTTCCATCTGGGGATCCTTTTCGCCCTCTGAAAATCCCAAAAATCCCCAAAAGTGGCCCAGAATAGTGGATTTTCCCCTGTTTAGCATCCCCATTCCAAACCCCTTTGGATTTATTCAGTTCCTTCCTGGGTTATTGTCATGCTTACTTTTTGGATTCTCTCCAATAATTTCATCTTGATCTGGGTCTTTGCCAATGATCTAGACCCAAATCTTTAAAAACCACTCATTTGCATTTTCTGACAAATCCAAGTAGAAATAAAAAATGTCCCTCTATGGAACTTTTGTATCCCTCATTACTGTGGACAAAACCTAGAAGTTTCAACTAATTTTGACTTAATATGCTCCTATTATGGACAAAATAATATTTTGGCTCCAGACTTGTTTTTTTTTTTTTTGACACTTTGGAACAGTTTTGCCTATGTGACATCCTTGTTGTAGTGGCTTCCAATGTGGCATTGTGATTCAAAGTGGCACCCTAACATGATTCCATGTCGCACTCCTATCCTACATCGTCAACCTTCTCTCTCTCTCTTTCTCCTCTTTCTCTTACTTTGACCTTAAGCATTAATACAATATTAATATTTTGTGGGCCCCACCTACCCAGCTGGTACTCATCTAACCTCGGATGGGAAAAGGGTCTCACCCTGATTGACAGAATCCACATGGAACCCCTTCATTGGTCGCAGGGATGGGCGTGTCCCATCCCACACCTTTACATTGGCGTGCGTGAACTTGCACGGCTCCTAGATCCAACGATCGAGATTGGACAAGATCGACATCATAGAGACCATGTCACATCCTGAACATGCACAGACATTAACATAATTTTGGGGAATGAAAATGGTTTTCCTCGTGCTATGTGGCACAATCCTAATGGTGTTGCATAGTACAAGGTTAAAGGCCCAAAACCGCTTGTTTTCCATGCGACAGTGGTTTATGGTTTGGCCATACCATCGCCTCATGCAGCTCCCATGTCACATGCCACCATGGCAGTCCACGTCACCTCTACCATGTCAATTCTGCCACGTGGCCTTCACGTCATGTTGGCATGATGTACAATAAAATACCCAAAATTTTGCAAATTTTGAATTTTTCCAGAATTATATGATTTCAACATTTTTACCACGGTTGCCATTTTTACCAGGGTTGCCATGGAACCCAAAATTAAGCTTGCTTCGGCCAATTTCAACCCCATATGCATCAAATCAACTTTTGCACAGCTTCGGCCAATTTCAACCCCATATGCATCAAATCAACTTTTGCACACGAATTGCAACACTCCCATGTCGAATTTTTTAACCAATTTTGTTGTATAAATTGGGGCTTTTGCCCAATTTCATCCAATTCTTCATGGCCACACTGAAATTTCCAGAATTTGACCAATTACATGCCCAACACATGCACATTTAAAGATTAAAATTGGGGATTTTAACCCCTGAACTCAAATTTACCGAAACTACAAACAATATCCTACCTCTTTTGCCTAGAAAAAATCTAACAATCACATTGTAGATATTCTTTGAGCTTTAACTCTGTTATTTTAGCTTCTGCATGTTGAGTCTAGCCCATACAAGCTCATTGTTTGAACCTGTCCTCTGATTCCATTATGTAACTTTTCCCCTAGCTTAACCAGGGAACATTACTTGCGGAAAAACACATAAATTCAAAAAATGTTTTGCTAATTAATTCATGTAGTTTACAAGCTACGAATTTAACACATATTTAACTAAAACATGAAACTTGTAACTAAATGAATCTACAACATTCAAAAAACATAATGCAACCATAAAATCATCTACAACAACACATAAAACCATTCTCGTGTAAAGGGTAAAACGCAACCATAAAACTCATAAGATAACTCAAAAAAATAGATAAACATTTATCTTTTAAAATATTTGTGCAACCAATTACTTGGGAAGGATGTTCCACCCAACCATAGACCTGTTGTTCCAAATCTCAACAACAAGTCACCACAAGGATGTTCCACCCAACCATAGACCTGTTGTTCCAAATCTCAACAACAAGTCACCACCGAGCTAGGGTTAGGAATCCATAAGAGAAGGGTGTCTCTCATAGTCCCCTCACAACTAAATAACCCGCAACCCACTGGTATTTTCCTACAACTATCCTAAAATTCCTCCAAGTCTCTTCCCCTCGACCTGCCCAACCCAAGGAATGTACCCATTCACCGTTCTCAGTCCCTTGGGTGTCCCATTCGTTTATAAGGGTCTCTCTGGCACATGTAACTTGATGATCTCTCTGCTAGGAACTCAAGGGAACTTATTGTCGAGAAAAACTACCAGGAAAACAACAACAACCACTTGTTGTTATAGTGCAATTCACGCAGGAGTTCACTCTTCAGGCCCGACAACTTGGATATTCAATTTCCAGCTTCGAAATGCTCCAAAAACGCTCCAACATGATCCATAATTTACCCAACCTTCTTGGTATGGCTACCATGCTCTGTTTCCTTGCTCTCTCCTTGATGGTCATCCAAAACTGAATGTGAAAAACTGTTTATTCTCCTCCATACTAATTTCCTCTATTTTCCCATGATAGTTGACTTCTCAGTTTGCCCAATGTTGATTGTACAACAACCCCATGCTTCCAATAACTATGGATGCCACTTCTACACCCACCCCCCAATAGGTATTTAATGATTGGGCCTTCATGCACTCAAACAAAAAATAGAAATTACCCCCAATGGTAATAAAATTCAGAAATATGAGTTGAATTAATACCCATTATTAATTTCCTCCTTGGACCCCTATTGGACACTCCTAGACATTTCCCTCTCTTGTGGATAAATCAGCCCCCATCTCTGTCCATATTCCCAACAACTGAATTCACATTATTTCTATTAAAAAATAGAAAACACATTTCGCATATTACATTGCTTGGCCATAGCCATATTCATATCTACATTATGCATAATTAAAATGAGGATTATAGTGGGGATGTTACACCTGCAATGTTCTCATTCATGTATGGATGTCAATCAATATATAACAGGTTCTTCCTATTAAAATTTCTACAAGCATAATTGTTCATGCACATACTATATATGAAAATGCTATGTTTGTATTTAACAATATTCAAGTAATCAGACCAATTATAAAGATAACCACAAAATGAGATAAGTACTACTAACTGTTTAGGAAGAACCAATACATGTGAAAGGATAAACAATTCAAGATTTGAAACATCTATTTTTAGACTTGGCAATCATGTAATTACTACCACGGAAAGAGATTTCAGACTCAACATCATGCATAGGTAAAGAAGACGATCAAACACCATAGAAATCACGGTTATAAGATGTAATATATCTAGGGTATATTATATATATTGTCATAATGTGATAAATAATTAGTATGTAATAGTACTCGCAAGAGATTATTAAGTAATGTAATAATTAATGTTGTAAAAATGATAAGTTATGCCCTTTGCCAAAAGACATCACTCAATTATATAACTGAATAATCAATAATTATTAGTTATCCTTTGTTATAATGGACACTGAAATGAAGGAATAGTCAATAAATTATTATTTATGATGTAGTTTAAATGTTATAAGTTTTTATCATTTTTCTCATGAGTTTGCCCAAAATTTGGTGAGAAATTCACAAAATTTCAAATTTCAGTGGTTGAGATTACATATTACGAGTGCCCTCAGGTTTTTAAGGGCACTGAATTAATTAATGCATTCAAAAATGTGATTTAATCAATGTAAAATTGTGATTTCACCAACAATTGCATTGTTAGATTTCGGTTATAGTTGAAAGTAAAAAACGTAGCTTGTAGTCCATTGGATGTAGTTTAGGTGGTTGGAAGGAATGATTGTTCCCCTCCCCACCCACGTTCAATTCCTTGTTAGTAACATGTTGTGCTCTTAAATGGATTTATAGAATGCTCTTATTGTTGAACCTCTCTATATTCTCTTGGGATAGAAATTTAGTTAAGATAAGATGAGATGACTTCCTAATTAAAAAAAAAAAAACAATTCCATAGATAAGATTAGGTGACCGCCCTCGTAAGGAAAAGGAAAGTAACGATATTGAAGATGTCACCCTCGGTGACCGCCCTCGTTTGGAAAAGGAAAGTAAGGATATTGAAGATGTCACCCTCCGTAAAAAAAATTAAAAATGAAACCATAAAGGAAAGTAAGGTTGTAATAAAATAAAAGTTATTGGAAAGTGCAAACAAATTACATAAGTCACCAATTGCATTAATCATGTCAATGATTTAGACCACGTACATAATTAACCCTTTTTGCACATAATTAAGTGTAGGGTGCAGTAGTGTCAAAATTCTATATATAAGTCAAATCCGAGAAATATGTTATTGTTTTAAGAAAATTCTACTTAGCATCTCCTTAAGTAAAGAAGTAGTCTCCAAATGAAGGTTTTTTATTTTTACATGAAGTATATAAAAGTTTAAAAAGAAAGTCAAAGTGGTTAAAAGTTGAGATAGGTAAGAGTTTATAATTCTAATAATAAGCGAAAAAGACAATATAAAAAGAAATAATTATCCAGTTGAAAATTATTTTCATCGTTAAGTATAAAAGTTGAAAATATAAAAATTGAAAAAGATGAGAATTTACAAATAATTAAAAGTCAAAGTTATTGAAAAGTGAAAGAACGACTCTATCAAAAGAATTATAAAAAATAATTATAAAACTGAAAAAGGTAATAATTACCAAGTTAAAAGTTACCTCAATTAATTGTGCAAGTATTCTGAGATGATAATATGACATACTTGGGAAGATCACATCACTATCTTATCAAGTAATAATATAGATGATAAGATGATGATACTTGGTAAGATGATAAGGTTGATATCATTATCTTATTAAGTAGTAAGATGAAGATACTTGTATCATTATGTCATTGAGTGGAATAAAATTTGGTTGGGGAGGATAATATTGGATTCCATAATCATATAAACTAGATTTAACATTATGTCATTGAGTGGAATAAAATTTGGTTGGGGAGGATAATATTGGATTCCATAATCATATAAACTAGATTTAAGTGACTTGGTGAACCAATTTATTGGGGACATTGAGTTAGATCCAACAATATCTACAATATATATGTCGAGTGACTTAACATTGTGACCTCTTGCTTGTAAAACACAACTCTCAACCACTAGAGCTAACCAACTAGACTAACATGTATATATATATGGAGGAGATGGAAGTTACAAATGAAATGCATGATAAGAACAACAAAATATTCACCAAGATATTATGAGATCTCAAATCATTGAGATCGAGCAAAGTGAATAACATTGATCTAGAAGTTTCGAAGAAGAATTATTTCGAAGAGAATATTGTAAACCATTTGAGCAAACTTATGCAAATATTGTCAAAAATTACTTTGGAAATATGTGAGCAATTAGAAGAATTTCAAAAAGCACTGGATTCTCAAATAAATAATTAATGGGAAGAAAATCGATGTCTAGCCAATAAAGTTGACGAGTTAACACAAAAGTGACAAATTATAATGAGGAAAATGAAGCCCTAACGATGGAAATTAAAGAACTTGAAATTGCTTAAAAAGACCTTCAATATGATGTGCATATTCTACAATGTAAATTAGAAGAATAGGTTGACAAGAAAAAATAACTCAAAAAACAAGTACAGGCATTGAGAAAAAAATTGTGACTTATAAGTAAAAGATCAAGCAACAATTGGATAAGATGTTGCAATTCGATGTGATCAAGAATCATAAGAAAACTAGGAATTAAGAAAGAAAGAAAAAGATCTTTGTCAAATAAAGAGAAGGAAATCAATCATTTGAAGAATAATAGTCAAATCATGCTTACAGAAGTAAAAAAATTAAAACGTAAGGATATGTCAATCTTGAAAGTAGACAAAGAGACATCCATGGATGTGATTGAATCAATGAAGTTTTTAGAATTTGTGATTGCATATAAATAAACCTTAACCGATCCTATTGAATCAAGAAAGTTTTTAGAAGTTGAAATCGCAGATAAAGAGATCTCAATGGAATTGAAACTAAAAATCAGAGTGTCATTACTGATGAAGCTTTATAAGTGAAAGAGCATCCAGAAAATGAGTTCAAGAAACAATTCAATGAAAAATGAACATATATAGATTCAATGATGGTTGGCATTCCATCAATCACCATTGATGAAGTCATTGGTGCATCGGTGAATATGAAAATATCACATATTAACGTTCCTACACAAGTAAATCATGAAAATATTAAGAAGGATAAACTTATCAAGGTACCATATCGACACACAAATCATAGAAGACATAGCACATAAAAATCAATGTACCAATGTTCAAAGGTACCTAACTAAAGTCAATGTTGTGCTTACATATCAAAGCATACAAAGATCGATATAACTTGAAGTCAACAACAAAGGATTGAATCTAGAATCTTCTCATCAGAGAGTTCGAGAAATAATCCATCCAAAATGGATTTGATCCTTTTTCCATGCAGCAATATTGTTCAAGGCTTCGAATACCATATCACTTTGTGTCCTCAACCTTATCAAATAGGTGAAAGTTACAAGAAGATGGTTCATTCTATCGGAAGAGTTTTCATTGCCCATGCTTTGAGGACAAATCTTTTTTAAGGGGGTAATAATTGTAATATACCAAGGTATATTAGATCTGTTGTTGTAATGTAATAAATAATTATCATGTAATAGCAGTCATAGGACAATTATTATGTAATGTAGTCATTAAGTTGTAATAATGATAAGTCATACCATTTTCCCAAGGACATGACTTATCAACCCCTATGTGTATTTATATACATGTCCATTGTATCTTATTGGCAAAACTAGTGAATAATTAATAATTGTTATTTATCCTTTGTGGAATATATGAACTTATCTTTGTTATAATGGATTCTCAAGTGAAGTAACGATAAGGTTCACTTCATAACAGATTTGGTATTTACTTTGTAGATTGACATGAAAAGAGAAGTCATTGCTACCATCCAATAACTTAACTGACCTTGGTTTTACTTGGCCATTTTCGCTCTCATCTCATACAAGTTTTTGGATCTCCTGTAAGGATGTTTTGGGTAGTATTGGTTTCATACTTTGGCTCACTAGAACTCTTGATTGACTCCACAAAAGGAGATGAGTTGGTCAACTTAGAATTAAACATAGTTTATTTAGGTTCCAACTTTAAAAAGAGAGAGCATATGGAAATGTTCCTACATGCCTTTTCTATATCACCTATTGGATCCTTAATTGTAGTGCAAGGTATTAGACTGTCAACTTTGGGTAGTCAATCATTAATATAATGGGATAGTGTGAAAATGTGGAGGGTTCACCTTCAACCCTTTACATTTTGAATCACTACATACTATTGAGGTGTCATAAAATATATCCAATTCACGGTGAAGTATCATTAGCTAAGGATGGTTGTTGGAGGATGGCATGCTACAATTGGTGGGGTAGAGTGGCTCTCCATTTTTTTATATAATCTATCTGGAACATCTTTCTCCTAATAATATCTTGTGGTGTTTTTGGATTAGTGGAATATCCTGTGCATCCAAACTTGAACCAGAATTGGGATCCTTCAAAATTCAATACATAATTATTCAAATGCACATGGAAATGCATCACAAATTCAATAATATAATTAAATTATAAATAAAATTTTGACTTACTACAAATGGCAAGGGAGAACCTGAGCCAAAATCCAGTCATGTTATTGTATGGATCCATTTCGGATCACACCTCCCCATTGGGAGGCTTTTGGTCCCCAAAATCTTCCAAGGTCAGGTGAGGGAAATTTCTTTCAACTTGATTCCTCTCATAGCATTTTTCTTTCCTTAGATTCTATCCCTTGAGGCAATTTTGCTTCATCTCTTGTCGTTCTTTGTGAGTTGCTTGTTCCTTTCACTGAGAATTGTATCCTCATTCAACTCTTCAAGATCATGATGTGAAAATTCTTTGATAATGGGGAGAATTTGATGGTCCTCTTCTCCATCTGTCATGGAGGGATTGAACAACTTCATATACTCAACATTCACCAACGAATTAATCTATATATAAGGGAAAAGTCTCAATATGAAGGCATTCTCATCCACTTGCTCAATGATGTCAAAAGGTTTGTATATGAGGGGATTGAGTTTATTGACTTCTCCTTGTGGAGGTAAGGCCACACCTTGTCTCCAACATGGAACTTATGATCTTCTATGTTCTATTCATGTCTGACTTTATACTATTGCTAACTTCTCTCAAGATGCTCATGTACCGTCAAATGTATATGTTGGATTCTTTCTAAAAATCTACTTGTATTCTTCTCATCTCCTTGAAACTCCACTTCATCATTATTCTCTCCATACATAATGTCAAATGGTGAGGGAGGTAAATAGATGAAGCAAGTCTAGAAAGGTGATTTTTTGGTGGAAGAATGGAGTGCTCGATTGTACGAGTGCTAGATGTATGCCAACTACTCGTCCCATGTCTTGGGTTGCTTATTGTTGTGCCCTCTCAACAATTGTACCAATGTATTATTGACAACTTTTGTTTGTCCATTGGTTGGGGAATGAAATGCAATGGAATACCCCAGTTTGGTATCCATTCTCTCCCAAAGCATTGTCCAAAATCTACCTAATAACTTGCTATCTTGATCAGATATGATGGAGCTCGACAATCCAAAATGTACCCAAACATGATTGAATAATAACTCAACTGCTTCTCGTCTAGTGACCGTCTTCTTGCATGGACTGAGTACATATATATTTTTGAATTGGTCTACCATGGAAAACAAGTAGTCATGCCTCTTTAGGACATGGGAAAACCTCCAACAAAGTCCATGGAGGTGCTCTCCCAAGGTCTACTTGGTACTGGCAACAACGTGTACCACCCAATATTTTTGTTGCTTGGCTTGTTAGTGCTTCAAAGAACATGCCCCCTAACAAATATTTCCACATTCTCTTTCATCTTTGGCCAATACACATACCTCTGTAAATTTTCCACTATCTTTGTCACACCAAAATGTCCAACAATTTTGGAAGTGCAAGCTTCTCTCATCAAATGAGTTTTTTTGTCCTGTGGTATGCACAAATTTTATAGCTTGTATAGTAGCCCATGTTGGAGGTGATATTAATTTCCTTCAATGGAAGTGATTGGTCTCTCCTTTAGCTATTGATAGATTCCTATGAAATCTTCATCTCCCTAATAGTGTTTACTTAGCAGATCATGAGTGAAAGGCCACACCTACATTATCACACCAACTACTTCAATTTTCTTCAGTGGGGGTCATGAAAGCATGTCAACTAGCTTGTTTGTACCTCCTTTCTTGTACCTATAGTAGGTGGAGTTTTTGCAAGAATCCTAGCAATTTGCAATGCCTCACTTGTTGCATTTTACTTTGACTTTGCAGGTATTGAAGGGGTTGATGATCAATGTGTATGGTGGTCTTTTTCCTAGGAGGTAATTCTTCCACTTCTTCACCACTTGCACAATAACAAATAGTTATTTATCATACATGGTATATGTAACACACCTGACCCCCTAATCTCATTTAGGATGGTGGGAGGTTCAAGTTTTCTCCTCAGTCCTCGGGGTAAGTAATCGGTTTACCTTCCTTTATCTTTATCTTAGTTCATCAGTGTTTAGGTGAAGACTTTTCTTATCAATATATATATATATTGTATAAAATCTCACTTATTCAACCAAAATTCCAATGAAATCCTTCTACGATTCTTGTTGCGGTGACTAGGCATTCCTACACCCTCAATCGAGCGATTAGAACTGCTTTTTGTCACCAAATCAATGATCCAGATCAACTCAAACACTCTCTCGTCAGAATATCATATTACATACCTATGATTCCAGTCCAACGATTATGCTCCAATGGTTCTCTCCTTTTGGAATCCAACGACTCTCGTATTTGGAGACCAACAATCCTGATTTCTTCTATCCTACAATGTGCGCGACAGTTATCGACCACCTCCCCATTTATTCATCAAGTAATCATGTGGAACCCACTATGATCCTATGGATGAGTTCCATGCATCCCCCTTCTCCGATTAATGGTCCTCCTTCACTCTTAGAGTCCCTCCCATCGGAGTGCATATACCCCGGTGTCATGAACCGCTTCAACCAGTTCACTTTGATGATGTATGCTCTGACGGATTTGACGATCCTCATTTTCCTCCTCTGATAATCAAGGTTCACTCAGAGGTAATATATGTTCAACAGATAGGGTTATACTTCCAACCCCTTAGACTACACTACACAATATCTAACAAATGAGATCTTACTGGACACCTCCAAATATATCAACGGTCCTCAGACTCTTAGGTTGTCAGACTCCTCTCTCAAGCCCTCCATTCAGACTTCCAATAGCCCTCCTTTCGACAGACTCATATTTGACATCAACGGTCACAATATCACCATCTAATCCTATGATAGATCGACGAATGTCACTGACTAAGAGTTCCCTCCATTGGATTCGCATACAACCTTATACCTGGTCACTTCGACCAACTGTCTAGATACACTCGCCATGTCCGATCAATGTCTGTGATCTGCCCTGATTCAAACACTAGTTTTCTCCCAGTTAACAATCTGATTTGGGACTTAACCATTTCATGGTTTCTCCTAAGCCATTACTAAGTTTCTAATATACCTCCTTGGCTCTCGTCCTCACTCTGAAACTGACTAAGACAATTTCATGGTGGCATTGGATGAATATTTCCATATCTTGCAAGCTTTCAATTTAAAGGCAGGATGTTTTCACAGGGCTTAAGGTTCCCTAACTACTAAAAAAACTCTCCTCGGCTTCAAGATACTCCTGTCAAATTCTGGGTGAATATTTTATTCATATCTTTCAATTTTTCCACTCGAAAACTTACATTCCCCTCAATATTACACCCATTATTGACATTGCACCTCTAGTGAAAGTTTATGTCCTGCAAGATTTCCATTTTAAGGACTTGCAAAATTCACCGGAATATACCCTACTCTTGTACAACTTGCTTGGTTACATAGGTTTATCAAGTTAACAATGGAAATAAACATACATACTCGATTTTACTCGAGAATTCAACCATTCCTTCTATGCATTTACATTTATTATTTAAATCAGGAAACCATACATTAGCATCACTAAGCATACATCAACATGGAAAGTTAAGTACATATATGTTCGGTGAAATATGTCCAACAACCACCTGACTAAGAGAGGAAGCCTTTCCTCCCAACCTTAGGCTATGTTGTAGAGTGCTTCCTACAGCATGCCACCCACGTGCCAAGCCATGATATCATAAGGGGATTGATTCAAATGACTGCCAAACTAAATGGTCCAGGAAGGTTACTCTCCTTCGCTCCACTAGAAACAATAGAAGTTTCCCTCTCCCCACTGAACTTAGGGCATCCACAGGTTTATCAGGCACCTTCCTAGCTGGATTTCCTCTGCACAAGGATGTTCCTTCTATGCTATATATTCCCTTGGTAACCTCCCCTTACCAGTGTCAGTTTCTTTCCAGTAGGTGCCAAGTCATGGCCCTCTATTGCTCCAATCTAGATTTGGGTCTTCTCTGTTCCAAGGTGACCATTATTCTCTTGGTAAATCTTCCTATTTTATTTAAGAAAGATTCACAACAGCTCTGTCACTCAGAGAAATCACGTGAGTCTCCTCCTCACCGGTTCATTCAATTGTGAGTCTGCAACTCGTTGTGTTCTCTGTGGCTCTGATTTGTGAGAACCCATTCATATCCCCACTCATTCCTGTAGTTTCCTTAGCATGTTTCTTCTTACTCCCTCTGGCTATGAACTCCTCTTCCCGTTTCTACTCATCTAGGTGATGTTTTTCCACCTTTGGTCTCTTCTTCCACACAGTTCCTTGGGATCCCGGTGACTGCTGTTAGACGCGACCTCCAGTCGGTGATATGAATTTTGAAGGGGAAATCTAAGGTTTCCTTGTGTTAGGTTTTTAACTGACCTTTGCCTCTTCAAGAAACACAATCCGTCAGCAAGGTTTCCTTGTGTTAGGTTTTTAACTGACCTTTGCCTCTTCAAGAAACCCAATCCGTCAGCAATTATAACTACTTCAACCACCAATCCTACTACCATAACTAGTCACATGGCTCCATGCAGGTTCAAGTATGATGATGGGTGTGTATTTATGTCTTGCAAGTATATGCTAGCTTGATAAGCAATATTTCTATTCTCTTCACTGAAAAATCTTAGCTCCACCACACCAATCCACTTCATCTAGTCCCACATGTGATATCATGGCTAGTACTTAAGGATTTTCCCTCTCAATCATTTTTCTAGTGTTTTCTATTAATAGATAGCATAATTACATGCTCCATAATCACATTATATGAAGTCTTAACATAATTACAATCATCGGGGAAAATAGGGTGTTATAGTATAATCTAGTACTGCTCCATGAAACAACTTTGAATGGTAACACACTGGTATTCCTCCTTGCATAAGCATTTCCCCTAATGCATATCCACTTGCATTTGTTTCTAGTTCAAATAGCCACTATCAATCGGGTATGGCTAGGACTAGTTCATTATTGATCTTCCTATTAAATTCTTCAAATGCTTGTTTTTATGGCATGGGGCCCTTCACACCATCAACCCTATCTCCTACCTCATCCATACTCTCAAACCTTGATTTTATTGATCCTTGTAGAACCTGTGCTGAAATTCAATCATGTTATTATGTAGATCCAATTAGAATAAGTTATCAAAGTCTAATAGAGTTTTGAGTGAGGTTTGTTGAGATGACCAAGTAAAACGTGTGTCCTTGTTGAGTGGGAGTTTTTCTCATGTGGCTGAGGACGGAGGAACCCAAACTTAGGTATTGGAGGTGTTGTGGCAGGATCATTATATTATGTCTTGTTGTACACTTTTTATTCATTTATATCTAGATCTCTCTTTACCCCCCCGCTCTCCCCCTCCCCCCACCACCCATTCCTTGAGTCATTTTGATTAAATGCATTACGCTAGAATGATAGGAATTTTGGTTAGACTATTGGCCTAAATTTAGTTACGGTTTTATGTTTTGCACTCTATTTTGGATTATTATAAATGTTAACTGGGAAGTGATGAAGGTATTGTTTGGTTGATTGTGTGTAGGTGCAAGGAACTATAGTGTTGGAATTCTATTAAGCAAAGATCATGGAGATCAAGTGTTCTGTAAACGGGAGGCTTATAACCCACTCGCTCCACCAACATGGATGCTATGCAGAAATTTAAAATATATTCTTAGTCTTAGTCTTATATATAAAGCTCTGTCACACATAAGCCACTAGGCCTCCATTCCTCTGTGTGCATAAAGATCTCTCTTCTCTATCTTCTGCAAGGCCTTTCCCTTCTTATATCCTGCACATGACAACCAATTGGTGACCCCTCTGTTCTCATGCTTGTCTACACACCCTAAACCAATTGTCAATAAGTGGTAAATATATGCTCTCAAGGAGCTATCCAATCTCAGGTTTCTCCTCTGAATAACCTGTTGTCCAATGGATTGTAAATCTGCTCCTCAAATAGTTACCAAGACCATGTTCACCAAGGTAGATGAGTTGACCAAAAGATATCCTGACAGAATGAGTCGATCGACGGCGAGGGAAACTACTCAATGGATAAGTTGGGTCAACTGGTAGTGGAAAGAAATGATCAAAGGGTGAATTGGCAACCAACAGTGAAGAGAAATGTATAAAGGGTGAATTGAACAACCCACAACATCAAAAAAATGTCCATGCATCATCTAAACACGTCTGACAACATTTGAATTCTCCAAACAACTTCTAAATATGCCCAAGCTATTCGAAATTCACCCAACAACTTTCAAAAAATGCCCAACAAGATATAAAGCGTTGAGCAACCTCTTAGAAATGCACAAAAAACTTGTGGCTCGTCCAAGTCGAGTCGAATGAAAGTTAGGTTGGAAGAAAGGCAAGTCGACCAAGTTGGGTCGACCATGAGAGTCAAACTGACTAAAAGAGATCCCGATCGAAGTGTGGGTGGAATGGGTCGACTAGAAATGATTGTTGGTCGAATGAAGAAGGGTGTAGTCGACCAAGAAAGAACTCCATCGTAAGTGTTTCGACCTGAAATTAAAACAAATAGTTAAAGGCAAATTTGGTGACCAAGCACCAAGGGAAAACATTGGAAAGTCAAATTTAACAACCAACAACTGAAGAGAAATTGTGAAGGGTGAATTTGACAACCAATGGCATGTAAAAAACACTTGGAGGGAGGAATCGACAACTAGTTGTGTCGAAAAATGTTTTGGGACGATTTTGGAAACCCACAGTGAGTCAAAATTTCTTGGGGGTCGAGTCTAGCATTCAACAACATAGGAAAACGTTTTGGGGTGAAATTGGTAGTGGGTGAAACTGTAAAACGTGTATATGGTTAGTTGGTAGCTAATGGATGCCCAAACAACCCCAACTTTTGATATATATGTCGTCTAAGATTTATGGGAAAAGGGAAAACACATTAGCACTAAAAATTTCTACCCAATGGTATTCAAGTCGACCGGAGGGAGCTAAGTCAATGGCCAAATAGCCACAATCGACCAAAGAGAAATTAATTAGCCCATGAACAATTCAACTACCCAAGGAGAAATGAATACAATCTTTGTAGATAAAAATGACTTAGTAATTAATTTAGATTCCCAAGCAATGTAAACTCGTCTGATAAACAAATTTCAATAGTCATTGGTCTTCGACTTTGACAAGGAATGAACAATGGAAATTCCAAAGTGACCGTGGTTCTTAATTTCCATTAAAACCCAATTATATGAAACCATTAAGATAAACACATGGGAATCCATTTTTCATCTCATAAATGAAGTAAACGACAAACTACTACTCAATATAGTGAAATCTAACACAACCAGTCACCAATGAACTCATAAGTTTTTCACTGGAAACCCAAACGAGAAAAACCAGCTTCGAATGAGGCTCAATATTTTCATTATGACAATCTTTGGTCACACTGCATTAATGGCTTCGATGCCTCTTCCTCTCTTGGCCAAAAGACCCATTGCAAATGAGAGTGAGGGAAGAAATAGGGAGAGTTGGGGGGTAGGGGGAAGGCCAACAAACTGAACCCTTCGTTTTCCCTTCCTTAGTCTTGAAATCCTCTATTTACTTTTTAATTAGATTTAATTATGCATTTTGCTCCCATGTTCTCATTTTTTTGTCTTATTAGACTTTCAAATTTACATTGCTTTACAAAGTACAAGTACTAAGTCTTACAACCATTCATCGGTCCAGAACCATTTTGGATCATTAAGCCCAAACACCAGTAATAAAGTATTCTTCTCTCTCATTTTGCTAACATTTCAAGCATTACACATTAACCCTAGGGAAAGATAGATTGTAATCTATTATATTATATGTTAGTGAGAATTCAACCCTCTCACTAGCAATCATAACCTAGCATTCAAAAATCTTGAAATAGAGTCCTTATGCGATCAAGTTTGAGAATATTACTGTGTTGGAGCTTATCTTATTGGGAGGTTGCCCCCTTGAAGAGGTAAGTGAACATGAGTTGATTCGCCCATAAAAGGATTATTGTATGGTGTTGCCCTACCTCAAGGGTTTTGATATTAAATAAAGTATTAAGAATTTTTTATATATTATTTGTGATTCAATCTTAAGGGCTAAGGATCATAACATAAGAGTAGAATCTTGACTAATTGTTTGTTGGGATGTTCATATTGCTACTTATTTCCTTCACATTTGTGACAAGAAAAGTTTTTCTTTGTCTATGTTTGATTGACATAACAAAGAACATATTAGTGCTCTCACTAGTAATAACTTCTTGAGAAAAATAAAAAAGTAAAACCAAATTGACACCAAACAAAAAATAACTTGTGCCACTCTACTTTCCAAGCAATTGCTTCACACAAGATTTTCAATTACAATAGCCTATGTTTCACATGCCTTTTCACCTTTATGTAGCCTTTCACATAACCTTAAATACCAATTCTTCATAACAAAGACACTCATAAATAACACTAAAAACCTCTCAAACATCCAAACACATTACATGCACTCAATTTTTTTCAAATCTACAAACATATCTACCATCAACATTTTTCAGAACTTAACAAACACATCATAAACATAGTTTCAACAACATAAAAATAATCTACTCTCTTTCTTACAATAGTCCTACATCATCAACATTTCTCATAACTTAACAAACACATCATAAACATAGTTTCAACAGCATAAAAATATTCTACTCTCTTTCCTACAATAATCCTACATCAACGAAGTTTTAACATTCAAATGCATTCATACTCTCAATCCTTTCATGAGAATCAAACTTGATCTTGCTATGTTACCATGTCCAAACCAAAACATAAAAAAACATGTTCACAAACACTATATACATTTTTCAATATTTCAACTTGATATAATATGCAACTATATATAACATATGATAATCCTCGAGTCTCTTTCTCAACTAATAATCCATAATTGTCTATAATTAATTGATTTTTTTAGCTATGCACATGTCTGGAATCATTGTATCACATGAATGAAAATACATGTACCCAAATACATAAATTAATTGAATTTTAAGCTATGCACATGTATGGATTCATTGTGTCACATGAATGAATACATGTACCCAAATACAAAAAAAAAAAAGAATTTTTAGCTATGCACATGTCGGATTCATTGTGTCACATGAATGAGAACACATGTACCCAAATACAAAAATCAATGTATGGATTCATTGTGTCACATGAATGAGATCACATGTACCCAAATACAAAAATCAATGTTTCTTTAACGCAATGTTTCTTTAACGCATTTGATACTTAGCCCATCTCCATGAAGTGAATATGACACCTCCCACTTACATCTTTGTCATCACATGACGTACAAGGTATTATTTACCTTTTCTTTTTATCTTTTTTGCTTTTTTTTTTTTCATTTTTATTTTTTTATTTTAAGGTGACAAAACTGACCCTAACTTAATTTTCAATCTGCAATTATGATAGTTATTATTGACTGTTATCTGGGAATATAGGTAGATTCATCATTGTTATTCAAAGACAACCATACTACCTAAAATAATCCACTGGTGATTTGTAAGGGGACAAACTTTCGCTCCTTTGAAATGACTCTAGGTATTGGGATGTTAACACATTTCCTTACATTTGAGGAAGATGGACTCTTAGATAATTAAAAGAAATTTTAGATCTTACTCCATGGCCAAATGTGGTTTCAATTTAAATTGTATCTGCAAGAAAGCCAATGTCCCTTGTGGTCATCGTTGAGGCTACCTATAGTGGAGTCATGTACTTTCTAGTAGCATCTAACCTTAGTCATCATTTCCCTATTATGTGTCGATTCTCATATTTTTTCATTAATTATTCGAACATTATTTTATTTGGATCAATATTTTCAAGTGTGTTTTTTCATTATGTAAGATAACAAGGAAGAGAATTTGAAATTTATCATATTTCAAGGTCCATGGAAGAGGGTTTCGAAACCAATGATGGCATTGTTCTTGCCATATATTGGCATTCAGTAAATGACACACTCTTATAAAGAATACAGAGGTAGGGTTGGTTCATAATATACACAAGCAAAGCTATTAACAACAAAATTTACATTTAATTGTAGTATATCTTGACAAATTTATCACTACTTTAAAGATTAATTGACTTAAATGGTAGGCTCTTAAGGATAATATGGAGGTAGGCTTAGGTATTTAATATGCCCATGCTAGTCACTACCTCTTTTTATTTTAAGTTCAACCCTTACCTCTAGTGACCTTGTAACATCCCCACTATAATCCCCGGTTAAATGAATGCATAATGTAGATATAAATGTGGCTATGGCCAAACAATGTAAATGTGAAATGTATTTTATGAATTGTAAATATAATATAATACCAGTTGTTGGGATATGGACATAGATGGGGGGGGGTGACTAATCCACAAGAGAGAGGGAATGCCTAGAGAGAGTCCAAGAGGGGTCCAAAGAGGAAATAATTTATGGGTATTAATTCAAACCCACATTTCTGAATTTTATTATCATTTGGGGAAACTTTATTAATTCAAACCCACATTTCTGAATTTTATTATCATTTGGGGAAACTTCTATTTTCTGCTTGAGTGTATGAGAGCCCAATCATTGAATATCTGTCATAGGGTGGGTGTGAGAGTCACATCCCATAGTTATTGGAGAGCATGAGGCTGAAGTACAATCAACATTCGATAGAGTGAGCAGTCAACTGTCTTGGGGAAAGAGAGGAAATTCGTATGGGTAGTAACAAGCAATTTTACATAAACAACAAGAAGAAAATAGGGGAGAAGAGCTTAGGAGCTTAAACAACAAGGATGGGCGAATTTTGGAGCATGTTGAAGCGTTTTGGAGCTAGAAATTGAAGAGCCATGTTGTCAGGCCTGAAGACTGAACTCCTAGGTGAGTTGCACTGTATCAACAAGTGTTTGTTGTTGATTTTGCCGGTAGTTTTCCTAGTAGTGAGTTCCCTTGTGTTCCAAGCTGAGAGATTCCTAGCTACATGTGCGAGAGAGACCCTGATAAACGAATGGGACACCCGATGGACTGAGAGAAGTGAAGGGGTACATTCCTTGGGTTGGGTGGGTCAAGAGGAAGAGAGCTGGAGAAAATTTGAGATAATTGTAGGAGAAAACCACTGGGTTGTGTGATATGGAGCTGTGAGGGACTGTGAGAGGAAACCTTCTTTTGTGGTTTCCTAGCCCCAACTTGGGGGTGACTTGCCATTGAGATTTGGAACAATAGGTCTATGGTTGGGTGGAATGTCCTTACCAAGCAGTTGGTTGCACAAAATCTTTTTTAAAGATAAGTGTTTATCTATTTTGTTGAGTTATTCCATGAATGTAATTGATGTGCATTTACTTTGTATATGATAATGATATATATGTTGTTATAGATGTTTTATCAGTTGCAATCATGCTTTTTAAGAATGTTGTTGTTGCATTTAATTATGGGTATAAAAAAATAGTCAAAAATGTGTTTAAATCGCAATTGGTAAGCTACATGAATTGTTTAGCAACATAAAATTTTGTTTTGTGTGTTTTTCCGCGTAGTAATGTTCCCTGGCTAAGCTGGGAGCGTTACAGACCTTCATTTACTTGGCAATGCTCAATAAAATATCTCGGTGAGAATATAACACTGCACTTGAGTTTGTAATATGTGCACTTGAATTCACACTGACACTAGGTGTTAACATTGAGGAGCAAATAGTTTCACACCCTTGGTCAAGGTTCCAATTTTATATGCGACGATCATTACCTTCAGGTATTAGGGGCATTTGGAGGTGGGAGTTGAACTTATGTCACTAAGGGGTGATTACTCATGTGTACTTATCATAGATCTAAGCCCATCCCCACCTCCTCCTTATGTTGGATATCTTTAACCACGTTCCACTCCACAGTCCTTTGACATTATTTATAAGGGGGAAACCATTGATCAGGTGATCCAGATGGATATCGGTGGCCACCCACCTTTTCCAACTGGCTCAAAATAGTTTTCTAACATTTTTGGCAATTTACTATT
>CBVK0100355575.1:0-11989 GCA_900067695.1 Picea abies
ATTAATAATCTGTATTCATTTCGTTCTGCTCATAAAATCCGGATCATCAGGTTCCATTTCTTTACACATTTAACACCTTGAGGTAATGATGGGTACACTTGAAGGTGGGCTTAAACTTATCATAGTGGGCAGTCATGACCTAGGGGTACATATTAAGAACATAAGCCCACCTTCCATGTACATATTACATAGCCAACTCCATGCCCATATTCTCCTTAAGGCCGATAACTAGCTTGGGTTCATTTCTACAAGCATTCTTGTCTAGGCTACACCCAAGAATCCTCGAAATGGTACAACCGAATAGCTTGATCCAGTTCTGACCAAAAAATTAAACTTATCACACCAAGAGTTGATGAAAATCCCACCCTCATTTTTCCTTATGGTGGATGCCATTGAGTGTGATTTATTTTCATAGGGTTGAGGCTCCCTTAAGGATGGTGGATGCCATTGAGTGTGATTTATTTTCATAGGGTTGAGGGTCCCTTAAGGTAAAGGCTTTGCCTGCAGATATTAAGGATACAAGTTTACCCCATAAACATATTATGAATCCAAGTTGGCCATATTTTCTTTAAGCATTGCCAACAAAACACCAACTTATAATAGCCACGAGGAAACTTGAAACTTTGCTAAAAGTAAAGGATCTCGATGTGTATATTAGGGATATAAGTCTATCTCCATGTTCATATTATGGGTTGAAATTCATTGCAATGTACTTCATAAACTCCTATAAAAAATTGTGATTAATTTGTGGTTTAGCGGTACAATGATGAGAGTTTTGTGGTTTAGCGGTGGAGTGATGGGAGTTAAGCTTGTAGTTAAAGGGTGAGAGTTTAACTCAAAGCACATTAATGGGAGTTGATAAACTAACCCTAGTTCAATTTTCAATGCATATTTGAAAGTTTCAATCCTACTTTGAAAAAAAATCCATAGATTACATATAAAAAATGATACAATTTAAACTTTCTATGAATTGTTTTTTTTCCAATACTTAAAATAACATAAAGGAAAATCAATATTTTTGGCTTGAACTCCAATACCAATCATTTTGGATTCATGGAATTACATATATCGATCATTAACATTGCAAAATCAAATTGGAGTAGGGGAATAGAGAGTGTTGAATCCATTTTTGTGTTAAAAACAATGATTTCAATATCTGTGAATATCAATTTTAGCAAAAATCTTATGGCCATATTCTTTTGATACAACTTAGAAAAGATCAAAATAGTAAAAAATTTAACCTTCTTCTAAAAAAAATGTCAACAATACACTTTAATTTTATCTTTAGCATCATACTTTAAACCTTTATTTCACTTTAATTCTCATCTTTAAATTCACTCTTTAAACTTTTATCTCACTTTAATATGGAATCTTAATAAAAATAATTTCAAAATGATAATAATATTAAAAGTTATTATCATTTATTAACATTCATCTCAATAATTAAGATCTTTAAAAAATAAAAAATTATTTGATTTGCTTTAAAATTTTATTGCTAAGTTAAAAGATTAAAAAGATCAATATTATAAAAAATATTTTAAAATTAAAATTTAAAATAAATATAAAGATTAAGAACATGTGTTTTTCTTAAAAAATCATAAATTCAAATCCAAAAGAGGTAGGGTATGTATATCTTTGTAAATTTTACTCTAACTTGACCATGACTTTAAAAATTAATTATTATTATTATTATTATATGATCATTAAAAATATATAAAATAAATAACAATATAAAATTATTTATATATATCACCACATAAATTCAACAATCATCATTATCCAAAAAAAAATTTAACCAAAAAAACTAACCATATATATACAGCATGAGTGGGCCTAATGGTTAAAAACATGTGTTCCTCTTAAGTCAAATATATAAACAAGAAGATCTCATACACTAATTTGATATGACTTAACAATGACCTTAAAAATAAATTATTATTATTATTATTATAAAAAACAATTTCAAAAAACATAATTATTAAATATATTCTACACATTATTATTATTATTATTATTATAAATAAAAAAATTCAAAAACATAATCATTAAATATATTCTACACACAACCATGTAAAATTATTTTTATATGCCACCACACAGATTCGATAACAACCGCCATTACTAGATCTATTGGACAAAAACTAACGCAAAATACATCACGAAAAATAATATGTGCGCCCACCATCTAGCATTAAAAATGAACACATATTCTTGTCTCCATAGACAAGATTAAACAACCAACAATATACCGCCATATATTCCCATCTTAATCCACTTCGGGGTCCGTAACCACTGCTCGGCTTCGATTAATTTGAATAATCCAGTGGCGCGGCCACTGGCTGTATTAGAGAAGGCAGGTCAATGGAAGGCCACAATCATCACGTTGCATCTTTCCAATTCTGTCAGCGAAGGGATTGGACAACTCTGCATGAGAACCTTCTACCCAGTTGGCTGAGCTGACAGGTGGAAGAAAAATGTGGAGGAAATCCAGCGAAATGAATGGAATTGAGAAGAGTACCACCCTTTAACGGAACCCACTTTTGGTGGCATCTAGATTTCCTTCACTGATTAGACTAGTGGTTTGTGTTTTCTTATATTTTAACTTTAATATACCGACAGTCTAAGCTCATCTTCTCGGTCAAGATAAATCCCTGCTCTTATCCTATTTTATGACACTTCTGACTGATTTGTTTTCGTGCCCTGCAATGTTGAGCTCTGATTTTCAGAGAAGGTGTATTGTTAATTTGTCAAAGTCTCCAGAAGCTCTCTGCATTTACATTTCTCAAAAGTTTCAGGTGTCTGTATTGTTATTCAAGTGTGTATAGAATTGAATTCTGTTATCAGAGGATTAATCAGAATTCTGGTAGGGCTAGTAGTTGAGAGCAAATAGCACTAAAATCTCTTTTTAATTTAATTGTATTGGCATCCATCCAAATATGGTTTCTGCACGGCTGACCCGTTCTCTGAGCTCTCGAGAGCGTGTTGAGGACACGCTATGTGAGCACCGCAATCTACTAGTTTCTCTGTTTACAAGGTAATTATTGCCTCTCTTCCTCGATGAATGATTTTATCAGAATGCCCATGGCCATAAGATGTGTCTAAATGTTAAAGTATCTGTGTTTTCATGCATGAGTTTAAGTCCTGGAAGGGGTGGGGGTTCTATGTATAGTCTATGTGCTTTGTTGGTTTTTGAGAATATTATTTGGGTTGTATGTTGGGTTTGTAGGTGCTCGGTATTCCTTGTGGGTTTTGTAATTTTGGTTGAGCATTGCGGATTGCAGGCTTGTGAGAGTGTGTTGCAGAATGTTGAGGGGTGAATGGTGTAAGGTTGGTGGGTGTAAGTTTTTGAGTTTGGTTTTAGAGTTTTTGTCTGAAATGACCCCTATCCAGGAAAATGATATGATCAATTCACTTTGCCGACCTTGGTTGCAGCTGGTTAAGATGGCTATTCTCAGTTTGCTCTATAGTGGTTATTATCAACTTAGGCTTTCTGCAATTACTAGGTGTAACCGGGGCCTCAGGTTACCATGGTTGCTTTGTTGTACTTATGAAAGCTTTTAAAGAATTACCTCTTGGGTCGTAATTTTTTTAGCTGGCTGCCGTTCTTACACTCACTACGATTCTTCATTAGTTATGCAAGCATTTCTATATTTGTTAATTTGGAGGGTTCTCGATACTACTAGCTCAGACCCATATAAACCTGGGCTTGTTATTCACCTGAGAGGCATCAATCTCAATCTTTGCTATCCACAACTCCTCCATCATGTCATGAACTTTGATTTGCAATTGATCACCTCCCCCATTTTTGACAGTAAGATTCACTTATCCACAAAATTAGGTTCGAATAAGTAAGGAGAAATTAGATTCCAATTTGTAAGATTGGGCCTTATTAGTGATGAAATCAATAGGATGGGTTTCTACTTGTCAGGATCCTTGTTTCAGCTCTTTTTATTTTTGTGGATCTTTTACTACCACACTGTCTCATTGAGGCAAAATGTAGTTTTTGTTCAGCCATCAGGACTTACATCGATGCTAGGTATGATAAGCTTTTTGTCTTCCATTGTGCGATTTTCATGAACGCTTCTTGAATTTCCACAATACTTGATAAGAGCACTTATATTCCTTTTTGTTCCTGAGCAGGCCCCTGTTTCTTCCTTTATGGGGGCCTAGAATGTGGCATTATTTGTAAACTTCTCTATTTGGGCACGAGTGATGGGATTGGCAGCTGTCTAAAGGAATTTCTAAGGGACAAGCATGATATTGTCTTGGAACTGTGCATTTTCCTTATCGTCCCCATGGTAAGAGATGGACTAATATATCTGTTAATGAGTTTGGTGGATTAACCAGAATTTCATCCAAGGATGGCTTTTAACAGTTTATCTTCAAGTTTCAAAGTGCCCTTCCCTGTAGATTTCTTTCTCCTGGCTGGCCAAACGTTCTTGACCTCCTGTCATAATTCAGACAGTTCATGTTTGAATGTGGTAAAATGGTTATCTACCACAGAATCTGAAGTGGAAACATCTTCATTGACTATGCATTTTAATTACTTTATCAATGGAGTCTTCTAGAACTAATCAGGTCAAATTGTTTATATTCGGCTCAAGGTACTTATCATTTCACCATTCAATTACATTGTCAAAGCTACGGAGATCTCTTTGAACTAGGATGCTGTCTATGATCAGCAGGCATAAGAATAATATGCAGCCTGCAGGTCAATGAGAAAAGATATTGTTAAGATAAAATGGGGACAAGTAATGTTGGAGTTTTAATTAGAAATAATGAATTGTGTCCATCCATTAGATATTCATTCTGCTTGCACATTAGATAATGATGAATATGTAGCAGGAACATACATAGAATCTGAGGAAGGTCATAATGGAAGCTAAGTAGCACTTAATTGCAAGTTTGAAAACCCAGGAGTAGTTGTTCTATGGTCTAGCATCAAGTGGTTTGCTCAATCAGTTGTCATCAATGTTGCTGGGCACTTGGCAAGTTTTGTGCTAGCAGGTTCCGGGTTCAAATCCCCCTGGATGAGGTGCACTTGTCTTCGTTGATGGGTTTACTAAGGATGCTATCCACGAATGTGGGGAAGCATCCCTTGGGTTTCCTGGTGAGGTTTTACTTGGAAAAGAAATTGTTCTATGGTTTATTTGGAATTAAAAAGGATTGAGAATGCTTGTAGAGGAATCATCAAATATTCTTAAGCCTAGAAACCTATTGCCACATCACCCAAGCGTGGGACACCATTTGCATTTTTTTATCTAGAAGGGCATGAATCCACCCGGCCCGACTTAATGACCATGACGATTTTTATAATCCGGAGGGGCATGAGGTCACCTGACCTGACTTAACGGCCATGATGGTATCTACCACCTTTCAGCCACCCTTGCGGGGGCGAACCAGCCAGCCACCCTTGCGGGGGCGACCCAGCCACTTTTGTGAGATTTGAACCTTGGTGAAGGTTATAAGACAATACACCGCTTTGACCAACCCGGTCAACCTCTTGTGGCTGCTTTAGAATTAAAAAGATTAGCATCTTTCTGATATTGGTTGTTTACAATAGCCTATGAGCTTACTATGATTAGCATTCAGTTTTTTCCTCCTTAATTTCAAAAAGTGGACATGCATATCCCTCCTCTAACATCTAGTCTCTACCCATGAGAATAGAAAGGCCAAGAACAACATTTACTTTTTAGTTATTGCCTCCTTTTGTGATCTTTTCATTGTAAATTCAAAATATTTAAAATGTATTGGAAAACTAAATTTCTTACTATGTTTCTCCACTTTTGAAGCTATTTGATAATGGGATAATGCATTTATTGGTGGGCCTGGTAGGGCATGCCCTCTCCATAGGGAATGCATAGGTGCCAAATCAACCTTTCTCTAAGAGCACAGATCTAGAATTAGTGAGGGTGTTTAGGAGTGTTACAAATGATACGAAATGGATCCAAACTGACAAATGGGTGTAAGACTCGGTACCTACAATGCAATTTGACAATCAACAAAGGTTAAGCTAACTATGTAAATCAAGCAAATGTAAATGTTGAATGAGACAAATGTGAGTTGAAAAAAAACTAAATGAAATAAAAAAAATAAAATAGGAGAGAAGCATGAGGAATGAGAAATGAACGGGCATGGTTGTTGACCTTCCCATTAACCCCCTAGCTCTTCCTATTTCTTCTTTCACTCTCATTCTCAATGGGTCTTTTGGCCAAGAGAGGAAGAGGCAAAGAAGGCCATGAAAGCTTTATACCGTAGATTGCCGAAATGAAGAAACTGAGTTCCATTTGATGCTGGTTTTCCCATTTGGGTTTTCTAGATAAATCGTGTCTCAATGTGCATTGTTTTTCTCTTGTGTGTTGAATATTTTGCTGTGTTAACTCGCATTTGTGGTTTATTGAAGCTATCGATTGCATTTTTAATGGCTTCTCTGTAGATGATTAATAGTTGATGATTAGTTAATGAGTTGAGAACTCACTCATCTCTTAGTGTGGAGGTTTTGCTTCATTTTGTAGTGTTTAATGGCTGTTATCTATCCTATCAACTCTTTTTCCTCCACGGTTGGGTGATTTCGGAGATGGGAAATTAATGGCTCTCATTCAGGAGTTGTTGCAAATAAAGTGGAGATTGCTAAATTCTGTTTTTATGGTTGTTGGTGAGTTTTATCTCTCCTACAAACTTTTATTTCTTCCCTTGAGCTAAATTTCGTTTTGCTGGTTGGTGTCTTACTCCCCACAACCCATACTTCTCCTTCGGGCCACCATTTCCTTGTTGGTTGACGGTTCTCTTTACCGTCAGATCTAGGACTTTTCTCACCAACCTTTGACTTGCAGTCCCTTTTGTCATGCCCAACTTTACCACACTTCCTACATCTTCTTATTGATTGAATCAAGGATTTAGATCTACCCTTCGACTTAGAACGTCGATCGGAGAATTTACCTTTAGCTCTGTCGATTGGTCAACCTCTCACCATCAAGGCATCCTTGGTCAATCTTTCCATGTTTTTTCGCCTCATTTCCTCTGATAATAAAGATGCGACCACGTCTTCAAGTGTTAATGTGGTTGCATTACTCCCAATAGCCATGACTAGACTATCCCATGAATTTGGCAAAGAACTCAATCTTTCCATGTTTTTTCGCCTCATTTCCTCTGATAATAAAGATGCGACCACGTCTTCAAGTGTTAATGTGGTTGCATTACTCCCAATAGCCATGACTAGACTATCCCATGAATTTGGCAAAGAACACAATAGATTGATACATTTCTCCTCCCGAGTGATTTTAATATCCACAGACAATAAGTGACTTATCACAGTATTGAATGCATTCATGTGCTATGTTACTGAGCTACCGTCATTCATCCTCAGAAGATACAGTTTCTTCTGAACGAACAACTTGTTTACTAGGGATTTCAACTGGTACAAGCTTCCCAACATGTCCCACAATTTCTTTGATGTGTTTTCACTTGAGACACTCAACAATATCGAATTTGAAAGACAAAGTCAGATCGAGCTCCTTGCCCTTCTTTCGAGTTTCTCCCATTCTTCCTTCGACATACCCGTTGTAATTGCTCTGGGACTCACAACTACCCAATGTTCTTGATCTACAAGGAGATCTTCCATTTTAAGCTTCCACAACTCAAAATTCTAGCCATTAAATTTTTCGATCTCTATCCTCGAATTGCTTGCCATTCTTTTAAGCACAAATTATAGATCACTGCCTTACAACTCCCACTAGACCTAGGTTTAGCTTAAGATCCAAGATCTGCTTAATCTTGCTCTGATATGACTTGTACAGAGCAACAAAATGAGCGCTGATCCCGCTTGTAAAGAAATTAACACTCGCATTAAACCAACCAGGAAAGAAAAGACATAATTAAACAAAAATAATCAATGACAACCACACAGTACACAAAGATTTTACCCTCGAAACCCTTAACTAGGAAAACCAACATTCCTTGAGCGACTTCTGCTCTCTTGTTGTCTTATTCATTCATAGAATAAAGAGTTACATGACTAACCTTGGTCCACACCTAAGACACAATCGTCATCCTACTCTCTTGCTTTTACACAAGAACAACCCTGCAGCTAATTCGACTTACATCTAGATGACCATTACATACCACTCATTCAAGAGTTTCAAATCACTAAGAGTGCAACCAAACCAGTTATACAATACGCCATATGTATAGGCTTTACTACATGCACTTGAATTCATGGCGTTCAAAAACGACTACATATCCATGTAGATGATTGGCTGCAATCCTACGAATCTCAGGATTTTGTTATAGCCGACTACCAGTCAACCTCCTGTCGACCTCCAGTTGGCTCGAGCAATCGATCCAACCTCCGACTCAACCTGACCATCGACTTGACTTATCCTTCCAATCGAACATTCACCCAGTGGGTCCACCTCGACTAGTCAGTCAATTGACTTTGTTTTCACTGCAAAGAATATAACAACCCAACATTTTCCTAGGTGATTTAACTTTATAATGTCACATTTGCTAGACATCACCTAGGGGGAATGTGTTTCATGATGTTAATACTCTCATTGATACACTATTTCCTAAGTTTGAGTTAGAGAGGGGGTACTACATTATGATTTGATGGTGATCTAACCTTTTCCTAAGGTTAAATGGTGATTTGATGAAACAATCCCTTGGTGGTGGTGCACTTAGGTTGGAATTTATGTTTTGTTGTTATCATGGAGGGGTTTTTCTAGGGAGAACATCTTTTATTTACATGGTACAACACTTCATTAAAATGCATCCCTCATTGGCACACATGTTCATGGTGATTTAATTTGTTGGTGACTAATTGGGAGGGGGATTATGGTTATATTTGAGCATTAACTTTTGTGCACACATGTTGAGGTTGATTTAACTATTCAATGGTTAAATTAATCTAATTTGTCTAAATAAAGGTTAATAGCTTGGGCACCCTATTTTATATGCTTCCTTTTCACACTTGAAGTGGTTATTTGGATTGAGTTGGAGCTAGAAAGTGGTGCACCCCCCTTCTTGGGCACAATTTTCAAGGCATGTAACATTTTATAGGTTTCTTAGAGAGGTCGACACTCTTCTCTAGGTCTCACTCTCTTGGATTGGACACATGGCATATGGAGGGGTATTTATTGATGGGTTCTAACCACTTTGGCACATTCTCCTAGGGCACACTTCACATGGAGAATATTTATGATTTGTTGGGTTGTTGAGGTAGTTACATGGCACATTTTTCAATGATTCACTTCTCCTAGGTGCTCTCTCATCTTTATTGCATGGATATTTCAGCTACACCTGGCATATTTTGACCATCATTAGAGAGCACCCTCACCTCTTTGACTTGGCAAGTATATATTATTTTATTTGGGGCGGTTATGGAGATTGTTATTGGGAGGCGTGTGGCACGAGGAGAGTCGCACTTGTGGCTTAGCATACTCTTGTACTTGGTCTCATTTCTATTTTTAGAGATTATTCTTGGAGGGAGCATACGTGGAAGGTTTCTTCTTGTTGTTTTTGGATATTCTTGGAGGGTGCACTTGTGGAGACATTTCTTGCTATTCTTTTTGGATATTCTTGGAGGGTGCACTTGTGGAGACATTTCTTGCTATTCTTGGATATATATATATATATATATATATATATATATATATTAATATTTCATGGAGTTCTGGTATGGTCAAAAAACTAATTCGCCCTTATCTCCTTGGATTTTCTTTGTCGAGATGGTCCACTTGCTATTTTGGGTTTTGACCACATCTTCTCTTATGGAGCGCTCCATCCACTTGGCATCTTACACATTCATCCATGGAGTTGGTTACCTTGGAATTCACATGTGGAATGGTTGCATGCATGCACATTCTTGGAGGGTGCATTCCATGTGGACACTTGGCATTTGACTTGGTTTTTCTTGGAGGGTGCATTCCATGTGGACACTTGGCATTTGACTTGGTTTGATGCCTATTTTTAGTGGTGTGTCCCCTTCATGAGCATTATTTGGTGCATACTCTTACTATTTTTGGATGGGGGCGAATTTCCTTGGAGAGGCTATTTTCCACATGTTGTAACATGGTCAACCCTAGATTTAGGAGAGGTCTAACTACTTCATTATTATATTATTATTTTGACTTGTCTTGGAGTTAGTTAGAAAGATAATATATTTTATTGTATGAGAGATTTAACTCACTCTATATAAAGAGGAGTTTCTCTCCATTTTCATTGTAATTGGGTAATTGGCAATTGGAGGATTATGAAAGAGAGAAGTGATAGGAGATTGTAGAATTTGGAGATGATAGATGTGGAGCTGCCTTGTATATTAAATTCTTGAAGACTAATGAAGAAGTGATGTATTGATCTACTTTGTTGTATGGTTATGTACATGCTCTTCAATTTTGTTGTTAATTATGTGTAGAAAACCTCTTGATATCATTTTAATTTGAAGGCCTATTAATGAAATCTTTTTCATTTAGGAGTAAAGCAATGTGAGGAGATTCTCCCTCTTGCTTTCCTTGCTGTTATAATTTTGTTTTATTTCCTTCATCTAATAAACTAATTGTTGAAATGGAATTATAATTCAGCCTAATATGACAGCACCTTCAAATTTCTTTGATGAGTAGCACCCCTAGCTCTCCAAGATTAAGTTTCCAAACATTAATTTCTAGCAAATACTTAAGGTTGAATTGCATCAAATTAGTTTTTTTTACCTTAAGCATACACCCAAATGATGAATGTATCGACAAGTTCTTTCATCCCAAAGTTTGAATGTGGCAAACTAGCCCTTTCTACCATATAGTCATCCAAAGTAATTATGCAATATTTCATGACTTCATTAGCCCATAGATTGATAGGCACTGGTCCCATATCATCCCATTTCTCTGTTCTCTCTTCTTCCTTTCCTTTCATTCCCATTTCCATTCATTTTCCATTTCACCACAACCATTTGTTTTGCTTAGGAAAACTCTTCAAAATCATATTGAGCCTCCACTCCATAGCCTTAGCAATCCTATCTTTAGGGAAGCCCCCCTTGAGTTGCAGAACAGCCAACCAAAAGTGTGAGGAAGAGCTACTGAGGTGACAGTGGGTACCCTTCTGTAGTTACACAAACTAGCCCCTTGTTGCTTAGGATGTTGTAACAAGGATCATGCCCATGCAGATGTTACGCAACATGGGTGGTGCAAACCACCAAGCCATGGGGAGAGCATTGGCACCTAATGCTTGTGGAGTTATGTTTGAGCCCTTGGTGTCACCAACTCAAAATCAGAATCAGAAAAATCATTGTTCTGAGATAAATATTGATCAATATTGTTGAATTTTTCAAATATAATCTTTCAAACATGTCAGAGAGATTGTTGCTTTGATCCTATTGGAAAAATTCAATTCTTAAAAGAAGAGTGATGCACTACATGTTCTTCTGATAGTCTAGTAAAGAATTTATGAAAGATCAAAGGATTAAAATAATTATGATCTTTAAATTGAGGTAGCCAACAAGGAATGTTTATATAACTTAGGGCATGGTAATATGATTATATACACGAAGGTCCTTTGGTCCCATGATCTTCTAAGGGAGGACCCTTTTTTTGTTGCAGATATGTAGCACAGGGGAAGCCGATTTTGCAGCCTCATGATCTATTAGATGGACTAGCAGCGGTAATGGGAGAGAATGATGAACACCAAGATTTCCGAGATGGGCTATTTGGAAATGTCTTGAGGTCCACTCAGGTCTAGTTATACTTTTTTCATTGTTTAAAAGACATACAGATTGACTGCATTTCCTTGAGCAGTAGATTTCAAAATCAGTGTAGTTGTCATGAGATGTGTGCGTATTTATTTTTTTTCTCATGGCAATGTGATGTATGCTGCAGGAGGCTATCATTCTACCACCATGGGTTGCTCTTGCTGTACGACCAAGGCCTGGTGTGTGGGAATATGTTCGTATCAACGTTGATGAACTTGCTGTTGAACAGCTTTCTGTAGCTGAATATTTGGAATT
>CBVK0100355578.1:0-13277 GCA_900067695.1 Picea abies
ATGATTTAATAATTACAGGAAATGCAGAGAAGTTAATTGATGAAATCAAGAAGCATTTATCAAAGGTATTTGAAATGAAATATCTTGGTGAGTTACATTACTACCTAGGTCTTTTAGTTTGGAGAAATGCAAGCCAAAATTTTGTTTATCAGAGTAAGTATATCAGAGAAATACTTAAGAGATTTAAAATGGATTAGTGTAAGTCTTCTACTGTTCCCATGCAACATAATGTGAAACTGTCTTGTGATGATGGTTCGAAGGAGGTGAATGGCATTGTGTATAGACAGATGGTGGGTAGTCTGAATTATCTCACCACAACCAGACCTGATATTTCATATTCTGTGAGTGTGTTAAGTCAGTTCATGGCGAAACCTTACGAAAGCCATTGGAATGCAGCAAAGGCAATACTCAGGTATCTAAAAGGTACACTTGATTATGGTATTAAATATATTGATGCATCTGATGTTGAGTTGACAGGTTATTCAGATTCTGATTGGGCTGGCAATCTAGATGATCGAAGATCAACCACTGGATATGCGTTTAGCATTGGATTCGGGGTTGTTTCATGGAGCAGTAAAAAGTAGCCTACTGTATCTTTGTCTTCTACTAAAGCAGAATATAAAGCCTTGTGTGTAGCAACTTGTGAAGATGTTTGGTTAAGAAGACTTCTTCAAGATGTTGGAGAAGAATGAAAGGAACCTACGATGATCAGATGTGACAATCAAAGTTCAATCAATATTGCGAAGAATCCGATTTTTCATGCAAGGACAAAGCATGTTGAAGCTCAGTATCATTTTGTTTGAGAAAAGTTGCAGTCAAATGAAATAACTCTTATGTATTGTAATACTAGTGAAAATGTTGCTGATATTTTCACTAAGCCTCTTGGAAAGATTAAGTTTGAACTGTTTAGGGGTTAGGTGTAGAAGTCAATCCATTCTCCATTAAGGGGGAGACTTGGAAATAATGGAGAAAGCACCAGTTATAAGCTTCAATTGTGAGAGCTTCAGTTGTGAGAGTCAGTTGTAGGCGTGTTAAGAGTGAGTGCTTTGTTAAGAGTCTAGTTGTCTTTGGTTTGCATGTAACCGACTCGGGAGAGTCTTTTCCTATATAAGGATGTAATCCGTCTTCATTGAATAATACAGAAGTGAGCGTAGCCTCACCGTGTTGTTTTTCTAGTATATTTTATCTATTTGTACTCTTGCCAAAAGCATTAAATATTTTATATAATTTAAAAAATAAGCATCTGATAATAAGATAAAAATTGACAAATAGAAATCACCTCACACCTACAAAATAGTTCGGACTCAAACAAATAATAATAAGTTAATTAAATATAAAAATCAAACACTCTCTCTCTCCCTCTCTCTCACACATACACATATATATACAAAAATATTATTATGATGCACTTAATATAAACAATAATCAAAATTATATTTTTAATAAAAACTATATTTTTACATATTTAGATTTCTATAATTTGTAAATTTTAAATTTTATTGAATTGAATTAAATATTATAATTATTATAATCATAATTTAATTTTAAAATTATAATCAAGTTAAACACTAAATCTATATAACAAGAAATCTATATATAAAACCCTAATGGTCTTACCCAATAATTGGACTATAAAATATCTTAATTTAAAATAGTAAAAAAAACAATGCCAAATAACTACCAAAATTAAAGCTGGAGAGGATCATGCGGTGCTTGACAGTAAGAGCAGCTAGTGCAACGGATGAAACCTAACACATTTAGGTTTATTCGGTCTTCGTTTATGATTGTAAAACTCTAATACTTTCACATCTGCTCGTCCACTTCAATACTTGTCATCGCTCATGGGTACAAAAATACCAAAATCAGAGCTGGAGAGGATCATGCGGTGCTCGAGGGTAGGGACAGTTAATGCAACGGATGAAACCTTCGCTACATTTACTTTTATTCGGTCTTTATTCATGATCTGCTCCTCCACCTAAATATTTGTCTATCACTCCATGAAAGCAGTCCAGCGGAGAGCATCTGTATAGATGGAGTAGATAAAATAGGTTAGAGGTGGGTTGTGCAGTTAACCTTGGGTTTTTTTTTAACTTTAACTGGGTTGTGTACATAAACTTGCATTTGTATAGATGGAGGGTAGATGAAACTGGTACGTCAACTTGCATTTATATAGATAATATTAGAAGGTGGGTTATGTACATAAACTTGCATTTCTCTGGGGAAGACAGTGAAATAAATAAAAATCTTTCGGCAAAATCGGAATAAAAATTTATATTAAATTTTGTATCCAAACAAAATTTTAATTTGTATAAATTTTGTATAGATTGAAGGTGGAGGGTACAATAAATAAACATCCATTGAAAAATTCCACAGAACAAAAATTTGGTTGGTTGATAGATAGTACCATAACATACGGTGAAAGAATTCACTTTCAACATCAGCCTTAATAGCTAACAAGATGTTTTGTCAGCCTGCATGTGTAGTCTATAGATTTAAAAGCTGTGATGCTAATAAATATGAATGCCAATAATTAGAGTCTCTTAACCTATAAATATGAATGGCAATAATGAGAGTATCTTAACCTGGCAGGGACAGTGAGTCGGAACTGTGGTTTGTATAATACACGGAACCTATCAATCACGTTAAAATAAATAAAATGAATATTTGATATTTTGGGTAAGTTGGGTAGGCTAAGAAAAAAAAAGTTGAAAAAGATTTCTCAATGTTGAAAATGGCCTAAAAACCATGTTACACAAAAAATCCCCAGTAAAGGTACATAGACAACTTTCTAAAAGAAAATTATGTTATGGACATTTAGTAGTCAAGATAGAAAAGTATGGTTTCCACCCAAATCACTTAAAAAGCTAAGACTATAAATAAGCAATAAACATAAAAAAAAATTAATAATAATAGAAAGGATATTAATCTACTAAAATATCTAAGAAACACACACAACTAAGGAATGAGACAAGGGTCATCTTCCCTAATAGAGTCACTAATATGTTTACTAAATTTTTTCAAAGGGTGTGCCAAAATCCCTTAATGGTTTTGTAAACTATATCATGGACAAATGAAAGAAATAATAATAAAAGACTAGTAAGAAACCATTCTACTCAAAATATATCTAATGAAAAAACAACAACAAAACCATGCATAATAAAAGTAAATTCCAAACGTACCCATATAAACAAATGAATGATTTTATTAAGTAATGGAAGAAATTTACCAATGAAACCTTATGAAAGATTTGATGTAGTTATATGGGCTACAAATCCACCCTTGGGAATGGGTTCTTTACCTCCTTGTGTGCTAGAACTCCAAGCTTGGTAAAATGAGGGAGTTCTTGATGGTAGAGGGACAATAGCTAGGGTGCTAAATCTCTCTAAAGAAATTTTTTAAACATAACCATACTATGGATTGTGGATCATTTTTGTGATCTCAATGGCTTTATTTATAGATGAAATGGTGGACCTTGTGGAGTTAGCTTCAATGTGAACTATCCCAATGTATTAATGAAGTATTGGGATGAGGATGATTAAAAAAGATTATATAAAACCTATAAATAACAATAATGTATTGATATAGTCCACACTTACCTACTACACAGGGCACAAAGGGCACAAAGACATTAATGAGTTGATAAACTAGTATTTTTGTTTTATTTTAATACCATAGAGAAAATTTTAATGGATTTCTTGTGCACTCTAAAAGGATAAAATGAAGGAAATAGTGGAGCGCATTTGGTAAAGTCTACAGAGGTATACATACCCTACCCCCCTCTGGATTTGAACTTGTGACCTCTTAGGAGGAAACAATTGTTCTTAACCATTAGGCCCACTCAAGTTGGATCGTTAAGATCAATGGGAAGTATTAGATCGTTAAATTTGGGTCGATCATGAACATAATGGGACAAAGTGACACTCTAAAAGTTCATTTTTAACCCATTTACATTTTGAATAGCCACGTATTACTAGGGTATCCTAAAATAGATCTTGTTCATGGTGAAGTACTCCTAGCGGGTATCCTAAAATAGATCTTGTTCATGGTGAAGTACTCCTAGCCTCGAATGGTTGTTTAGGGATGACATGCTATAGGTGTTAAGGTAAAGTGGATCTTCATTTTCATATAATATCTATTTGTAATATCTTGTTTTGAATAATACCTTATGACATCTTGTTATAGATAGGACCGAAGGAATATCATGTGCACATGCACTTGACACTGAATCAAGATCCTATGAAAGTCGAGGTATATTTACTCAAACTCTAATAAATGTACAAGAAAAAAAAACAAATATTCAATAAAAAAATTGACATATAATTAAATTCTAAACTTATTACAAATGATAAGAAATAACTTGATATACTTAGATGTCTTTTGATATTGAATAAAGAATATTTTCAATATTACCACTTTATTCCAATTGCAAATTATTTGAGCCAAAACTGCAATCTACAGAAATATGTTATCTTCAAACAATGTAATGAAAATACATGTTATAGCATTCTTCTTATCATCCATACTTGTCGTTATAAGAAAATCAATATATCAAAAAATGATTTTAAATATATGTCATGTGATAAAGTGCACTCTTATGTTTCTTTGAGTGGAATACATTGAAAAAAAATGTTATAGCATTCTTTTGGTCATCTATACTTCTTGTTGTTATAAGAAAATCGATATATCAAAAAATGATTTCAAATATATATCATGTGATAAAGTGCACTTTTATGTTTCTTTGAGTTGAAAATATTGAAAAGAAAAAAGATTTTTAAGATATGTCATATGATAAAGTGCACAAGTGTGTTTTAAACATATTGAAAAAATGATTTTTAAATGCATATACTAATATTCTATGTTTTTTTTCATCAATTGAATATATTGAAAAAAAATGGTTTTTAAATACATATGCTTATACCCTCCGAGTTGACCAACAATGAATTAAAAAAGTTTGAGCTTTGCAAATGTTTATATAATTTTTTATTGAATATGATATTTAAAATTCTCTACATTTATAAGAAATTTTGTTCAAACCATTAATATTTAAAAAAAAAAAAATCAACTTAAATATAAAAAAGTTTAAAATAACAAATACACACCTCTAATATACACCTATATCACCTAAAAGTTATGAAACTGCTACTAATTAAATATGTGGAATTCAAATACTTGATACAGAGCTCAGCAAACTCTAATGCAAATCTACCTGGACTTAGATATGAAAATCAATGATACATGTATTGGGATCACTGAGATTTATAAGCACCACACATTAAAATTACTTCCACAAATGATTTTTAAGTATGAAAGTCTATTTCATAAGCAGTTTTAAGCAATTCCAGTGAATCACAATTCCAACACAGACAAGGAGACATATCATAGCCACGACTGCCTTGGGCTCATGACTCCTGCAGGTGATTTTGTCTATGTTCCGATGCCACCAGCTCATACCAATACTATACTATCAAAGTAGAAAAACAACAAAAAATATATTTATGTAGAGAGGCTTATTTATCTGAAAAATTTCAGATTAATCAGTCTTTTAATTATAAATAAGCAATGTGTGTGAGAGATTTAACTACATTTTTTTTAAAACATTGTGTCTTGACTACGAATTAAAGGTTAAGATTAGCACAAATAACTCAAGAGTATGTCATTTTGCTTCAGTTAATCATTAGGGTGCTTAAGTCCAGGTTCTTAACCTGGTTGGGTAGCATGTTTGTTATCCTCCCCACTAGGGTTCAATTTTCACAAAGAGTACCATTCCTTAGGATAGAGGTTCCACTTAGTTAGACTCTTGCTAAGTCATAAGTTTCCTCCTAGATGCTGGCTTGTGGCTGTAGGCACTGGCCTAGGGGTTATAGTGGCAGCCAACAAAATTTGATCTTCAACCTAATCAAGGTCATCCTGATTGAGTTACCTATTCCTCTAGATCTAAAAAAATCATTAGATCAGGTGACAAGATGTTATCCTGATTAACCTGATTAACCTGCTTGTCAAATATAAGCTATGACAGACTGCAAAATATCAGGTGACAAGATGTTATCCCCTCTGGGCGTGAGGGGCGTTCATCTGCCACGGGTGAAATGGCTGGGCTAGTTGTAAACTACTTTTACAAATTAGAAAGACCAGTTAAACAAAATTTATAAAAATGCCGGGACGACGGAAAATTGAAGGGCTGTGATTTCCAGGCCTGCACAGCGCCACATGCACCGATGCTTCGATACAAACCCTGCGCCTGCACACCCAGATGAAAATGGCAACGACATGAGCTGCCCGATATTTTACTAAAACTGGAACACCGATCAATGGAATCTATAGCATTACCCACCTGAAAATTTTGATTGCTTTCATTCGTATTGTTTACACGCTTACCGGATGGTGGGGATTCTACCGCCATCATCAGAGCCGTATTTATTTGCGTGAGGTTATAGAAACGCTCAATCCCCGAGCGAGCGCATGATCCTCCTTGGATCGCTTCAACTATGGACTCGTCGAAGCTGATAATTAGTAGCTCTGGCAGAAGAGGTTATAATGGCTAAGGGAGAGAAACTGAGAAATGTAGGCCTCTGGATCAGGGTCCAGAGGCGTACATTCCTCACTTTCTCTCCCTTGGCCCTCGCCGCCATCGGAAGAGATTCGACGATCCAAGGGATGCTCGGAGATTGAGAGTTTCTATCACCGCAAGGAAGTAAATATATAAACCACTAACAATTCGCACTATATATCAAATCAGTATCCAGCCGGGAATTGAACCCACCAGAGCTCGATCTCCAAGAGTGTGTTGCAGGGCACTAAAACAGAAGAAGAACAGTTGAAGATTAGACTGGGAGCGGCATCTCTGCAATAATTTATCCATCTCAGACACACCCACATGTAATATTCTCCATTCCACTTCAATTTCACGATGAGATATGGCCCGACATCTTTACAGGCTAAATCGGATGCTTTCAATGGTGGCCGACATTTTTCCGCTGTAGCAAGATTCTTGGTGGGGAATAATTTTTTTTAAAGACCATTAATTTTTATCACTGTACTTTCTCTTCCGTTCTGAGATATTGGCCAACATTGTTACATGGTAAATCAGATTCTTTCGACGGTGGCAGACATTTTTTACTATTTATTTTTTTTTGGGGGTGAAAATGTGTATGTGTCTGTCTATTAATGAAGATATATATACTCGCCTCATAACCCACCTTTTAATGAAGATATATATACTCGCCTCATAACCCACCTTTTCAAGGATGAAGGTGTGACTATGTGTTGGTGGGTTGTGCAAACTCAACCATCTCAACTATTTTCTTAGGGTGCATGTGTGTGCTTAATGATGAGGGTGTGCAAACTCATCCCACACTCACCACCTTTTTGGGAGGTGAGGATGTGCATGTGTTTATGGTGGTTTTGCACACTCACACCCCACCATCCACTTTTTTAAAGGGTGAGGATATGCATACATGTTATTGGGGACAACGGTTATGCATATTCACTCTCCACCTCGCACCCTTCTAGGGGTGAGGGCATGAGGGCATGCGGGTGAGGGCATGAGGGCATGCACGTGTGTCTGTACCACACATAGGCACGCCCTTGAGGGGTGGCTAAGGGTGAGCATGTGTTTGTTATGCACGCCCTTGAGAGGTGGCTAAGGGTGAGCATGTGTTTGTATGAGCACACACAAATATGCATACCCTTGTTGATACACCCTTTACTCTTTTACTCCATCGTGAGGTGTGTACACACACATGTACACCCTTACCCCCTGAAGGGTGAGCATGTGTGTGTGAACACACAAAATTATGCACATCCTCAACTACCCACCACCTACATTTCTAGGGGATTAGGAGTGTGGACACCACACACATGCACACTCTAAACCCTAGGAGGGTGGCTTAGCATAAGCATCTATGTGTATGAGCACCGCAAATATGCACACCCTTGTCAACCCAACCCCTTCTGAGGTGTGTGCACAAACATGTACACCCTCACCACCTAAAAGGTGTGAGAGAGAGAGAGAGAGAAAGAGAGAGAATACAAAAAATGCACACCCTTAACCACCCACCACCTACCCTCCTAGGGGATTCAAGGTGTGTGGATACAATGTGCCAAAACATGCACTCCACATGAGAGGTGAGGATGTGCATGCAACATGCACCCCTCACCCCCCACTATCCACTACCCACCCTCTCGGGAATAAGGATGTACATGTGTGTGTTCTCTATCCACACAACATGTACATTCTCATCTCTCCCACTTGTTCATAAATTAAATTACACACACACACACACACATATATATATTCTAATTTGTAAATAAATTAATGGTTTTACCTTTTAATTCATTTAATTAAATTATTTTGTATAAAAAATAAACATAAATTATCTTCTTTCAATTTCTTAAAAAGTTGAGTTTTAAATTTTAATTAATTTATTTATTTTGTTCTTTTGTTTTTGGGTTTGTATCCTTTTTTTATTGGCTTTTTAACAAGGGATATCTTCAATTTCTCTTATTTTAAAGATTTTTTTTATATTTAATGAGCTTGACTTTTCTTACGATACTATTTTGATGACATGTTGTTACTCCGATGTATTTGATTTTCATATCTGCATCTACTTTAGTTGGGTTTCTCAATGGCTTGTTTCTAAGTTTTGAAATTTAGTTATTTTCTCACATTTCATTTTTCTTCCATTGTAGTGTTCCCAACAAAATTTTCATTTTATGTTTTCTCTAATATTTTGATAGATATTTTTGTGACTTTTTCGAAAATTCCTTCAATCAATAGTCACTTATCTCTTTGTAGGTGAAAATTTCCATTGTCCTGTGATGTTCATTACCCCCAATGTGTATCTTTTGAAGACCAATTTCAATGGTTAGTTTCCTTTTCATACTTAGTCATTTTTATGAACTTCCACAAAAATCCTTCATCAAATATCCTTCCATGGGGAATCAAACCACTATTATGAATCTCATTCCATCACATTCAAAGTCCTTGTCCATTTTGCGAGCAGATGTTATGGAGCCTACATTTCTTGCAGTCAATTTTATTGCATGTGATTTTTTGGTTTGAACTTTCATATCCTCACCTAGATTTAAATGATTAAATTTTGTACCCTCCCCAAACTGAAGTGTTGGAACAAATGCCTTGATGGCATATACATGCGGTACATTATATCATTGATGGAATGATTGAGATATGAAAATGGTTCTCTAATGTGGGTTAGGATGTCCATTCATTCATACACATCACTATAACAAGGGAATGAAATATCACTAATCAAATATGAAAGAAAGTGAAGTCTAAAATATTTTTCGTTAAGGAGTAAATGTCTATATAGAGTTGAAGATAAGACATCCTCTCTTTTTTAGAAGTCATAATTTGATGATTCTAGACAACAATTATATTTAGTTTTCTAATAGGGTAGTCCAATGGGATCTTAAGATCTAACCATGTAGGCCTATGGTTTGGCCATGTCCCATAGCGTTCAACAGATGAAGAAATGTTGTAGTCATGGTTCATCCTTGTTACATAGTGTTCAACATATGGACAAATGTTGTAGTCCTGGATCATTTGTGTCACATATTGTTGAAACTTTTCAATACTTTATAACTTTTGATGTTGACCTTGTTTGAGATCTTTCAAATTATCTTCAATATATTCCCAAAAGCATGAATCATGATGGAGGAATGCTAGCTTTGTGTGGCCTTTTTTACCTTTCTAACATAATTTTTTTTTAATGTTATATAAGAAATATATTTTCAAGCCTAATATAAAGGAAGAATCAAATGAAATAAGAGATCAACATGTAATATCGAAGCATGCTGAGCCTATTAGATTCAAAGCTAGTTCCAAAGTTGTTTACTCCATCTAGGCCCTCCTAATATGGCATGTTGAGGATGAGGCTTGGGAAATTTTCGATTGGTCAAGAGCATTGATAGTGGTGACCTAAGGAATGTTAAGATAGTCCCATTGAAGGATAATCAAGTAACATGTGCATTGAGGATGATGCAAGTATATTATCAATTCGTAACAATTATTATTGTGATTCACTAGCTATGTTAAGAAATGAAGAATTGAGTGAAATAGGTGATTAAATAACGATCATGATATAAACAAGCATCCCTAATCAATAAAAAAAATTGTCTAGCAATTGAATATGTAAGATGGTGAAAACATAGGAGAAAGTAGTGCATAATAGTTCCATAAATACATCTATTGTTTTGTAGATGGTAAAAACATAGGAGCATGCTATGAAAAGAGTAACGGTAAATACCTAAATCACCGAGAAAAACACATAGATGGAAAAAAAACATAAGGTGGGCGATGCTCTTGCAACAAAAGAATGTAATGTCTACATTAGCACACAAAAATGTATAATCAACTAGCCGATGCACTATTTACTCAACCATATTTAACATTCTATCAATAATATTAAAAATAGAAGATGCCAAAATACATACTCACTCAAGTTTCTCTTGCTTTCAAGAACCATTTGTTCTTTACTAAACAAGGCCAATCACATGAAGGAACATCATTTGTCCCTGGGTGAAATCATGAAGATGGGTTACACTTTTGCTTGTTTTATGAGAAAAAAACTGTATTTTCACAAGTTATTCAACTTCCGACAAACAAAAGTATTTTTTTTATTTAGAATTTCACTTTTCAGTAAAAACAAAACTTGTGAAGAATTGTGTTAGCTTTCCAATGACTATTTTTCAATTTTTTTTATCATGATTTGATATGTCAATTTGACAATTGTTTAACAGTATGTTCCTTAAACATGAAATGAATGATAATGAGTTACTTATTTCTACAACAATGTATCTATTATTAAACTTATGTTTTTAAGAAACAAAATATACTGCAACAATCTACAGAGACTCTATTTTATTATGACTATTATTTTGAATTTAACAGATGAATATTATAATTTCTAGAATTTTTTGAAGTTGACTAAGCTGAAAACGTTGTAGTTTTTAAACACATATTTTTTTACACATTGTATCTATCTTAATTTTTACTTAAAACTAAAAGCTAAATATACCCTTTTGAAAAGAACGGTTTGAGGATTATGAATATATTTTTTTCCGAATTTTTCACTGTATATTTTTAGAGATACTGATATTTCATTTCACCGAATCATAATGTCTGCCGGAAATATTATGTAGTGACTTTTTTTAAAAATTAATTAGAATTAGATAAAAATAAAGAAAATGAAAACAAATTATAAGAATTGAAAGTAGATTCAATTTTGAAAATGCTGGTGTCATTTTCGAAACCAAATTCTCAATGTTTGCAGGAGTCCTCAACCTATGAAGTTTAGTTATGCTTGGGGCAATTCTCTGGTTTTAGTTTTCAGTTCCAATTTCCTTTTTTCGGACGAAAGACTAAAATCTAACGAAATTCATCAAAATTGAATGGTTTCTAAGTCTTTTGGCCGAAAAACTAATTCTTTCGGCCGAAAAAAACTTCTTTCGGCCGAAAGATTGTCGAACGAATTATGTCCATCGGAAAAAATGAAATGACATGTCGTATGGTTTTCTTTCGCGCCAAATTGTATAAATAGGATTTCGGCCAAACACATTTAACACAATCCATCAAATGAACACAGAGATATAAGCTCGAGGAATGGACTTTCAAAGCATTTCTATTACTGATTGCAGCTATATTCTTTTCTTTCTTTATTTTTTCCCTCTGTTCCATAGGCTTAATCAGAGAATCGATAATGATACATGGTGGTTTTTTAGAACACTTAAAGAAAGTTTCGAATCATCTTTTTGGTTTTTGTTGAATAAGGGAAATGATGTTTGTTCAAGTTTTTATTGGAATAACAATTTATATGTTGAAAGATAAATGTTGAGAATTTTTTCAAGGTGAAGTCTTTGTTGAACATATATTTTACAGATAACTATAAAATTCATAGGAAACAAAAGTTTGTGTAAGAGAAAATATGATCACACTCGGGATGATACTCGTCAAATCAAACAATGGAAAGAGCTTTAGTGGAGAAAGAAACAAGAACGTGCAAATATTGAAGAAATAAACGATGATAATGTCAATGGAGATTTTCGACAAGAAGAAGTTCATCGAGGTATGCATGCACATATGATGATCGAGCACACGACACACATTGGAACTGTATTCAGAAAGTACAAAATTCAAAGTATAGAATTCAAATTAAAAATATTGTAAATAATATAATTGATTGTAATTACAATTTAATGTTTTTCAAAAAACATAAATAGATTTGTCTCATAATGTCGAAGAAGAAGTTGAAACCGAAATTGAATTAGAAGACAAATCACCTATAGGTATGTGTACATAAATTTAGATTAATACAAGATGAACACTCAAGTATATATAACTTAGTGAATCTGCAGGAGAATCTATCAACATTGATGATGAAATATTAGAAAATGTTGATACTCACATATTTGGAAAGGAAAAAGCTAAGAATTATATAAGATATCAAACTAAGAATATGTATAATACTTATTTCAAAGATGAATCAGTAACAACACAGGCTTAACTTTTACTTTCTCTATTGAAGTCAAGAAAAAAGAAGCTACATCATTATTGGGTATTCAAAAGTTGACAAAGGATACAAAGGTGCAACAGAATGTCTTTAACAATATAACTAGTGTATTAAAAACATTTGTAAAATCTCGAAAAGAAGATGTTCGCGTTGCACGTAAAACATTACAAACAACAATTGTTTCAGGGAGAAATATAAAATATCGTTTGACACTACACATGGAAAAAACTTTGGGAATGTCAAGAAAAACATTACACAAACATAGAAAATTTCATTTCCAAATAGATGTAAATGATGAATTGGCTTGTTGGACAGTGATTTCTAGACAACCCTATAAAGATAGACTTGCAAAAAATGCTAAAGAATTGGCCCGTAATTGTTGGTTGGAAGAATCTCGTGTTTCACCACATACAAGGAATGTGTTGCGTCAAAGAATAGCATGAAATCAATATGAATAACATCCAAAACATATATTTCCAATTACACAAATAGAGTTGTTTAATAAATTCAAAGAAGAGCACAAAGAAGTTAAAATTTCTATCAATACATTTGTGCAACAAAAACCATGGTTTGTTAGACCCATCACTGTCTGTGACACGTGTTGTTGTTTTTATCATGTGAAGTTTGAGTTGTATTATGACACTTTTTTAGATTTTGGTAAAACTTTGTGGCTAGGTTCACCTCCTCCTTCCACAGTTCATGTTTTTATATCTGAAATTCTATGTGAAAGAGAAGATGATGATTTATTTT
>CBVK0100355586.1:0-20856 GCA_900067695.1 Picea abies
CGACTTCAAGTCACAATCTAACTAAACAACTTGATAATAAAGACTTAATGACTAAACTAGCATTCAAATTGTCTTCAATCTCAAAATTCGACATCTGTATTCTTCATCTTCTGGAACCTGTGGTGTCATGAAAACATGCAGAGGAACCTGTCTTAGCAGCTGGATTTCTTCAGTTGTTCATAGCAGATACTTTAGGAGATCTGTTTAGCATGTGGTTCTCAAAAACTACCACGAATCTCTGATGCAGAGTCTTTTCCGAGCAAGTTGTTATCCTTTGATACTCTGGAACCTCTTCATAACCTGTGAAAAATGACCTGCTCCGTCCTTAGCTTCCAAAAATTCTTTTTTCTGCTTTCACCAGCTAACTCGCCTTATGATTCGATGGTTAGCTGGTGAAAGTGCTGCCTTTCACCAGCTAACTGGTCGTAAAATTGCATTGTGCGCTGGTGAAAGCTCTGACTTAGCCCAAAATGAACTTTCACCTCCAAAACTATGATTTCATCAAAAACTCAATGTGTCTCTGCTTTATCCCCTTGCATGTTCACAACAACTTGAGCAAGCACTTGCAAATCTGGGTGTGATTTTTTCTTTTGCTTCAATTTTCTGATTTTCCTTTTAAGGCGCTTTGCTAGCCACCATAGACTGTTATAGTCTTTTGTGATTTTCTGTTTCCTCTTCTTTTCCTTGACACTTTAACGAGCCAACTTTTCAAATGCAGCATTGGTTTCTGCAAAATTATCAGAGAGCTTCTTGTATCTTTCTTTTATTACCCTCTCTAAGACCTCCTGCTAAGCGATCACTTCTTTGAGATGCTTGATTTTCTGTGTTTTCTTCGACTTAGTGCTCTTCGATGTTTCTCCTTCCTTGGTGTGAGTAAAGGTCTCATAATTCTGTGAAAAATCAATGGAATGTTCAGGACTTTTGATGACATGGCTCTCATCTTCTTTCTCTAGTTCTGAGTCTGTGTATGACAGGTTCAAGATGTTTGTTTTCCTTTCTGTAGGCCGCTCTGTAGTAGTTTCAAAATTCAACTTTTTCTTTGACCTGTGAGATTTCACACTAGAGATTCTATCTTCTGGAGGTCCTAGAAGGGTTCTCCTCTTCCTCGAACTACTTTGAGGAGTCAATTACTTCTTTCCATCTTTCCCCTGTTCATTCACGGGCTGAGTTTGAGTTTCAAATCCCTCCCAAAAAACAAAATGTTTCTAGGTCCTTCCCTTCTGTCTTAACTCCTCCAGAATGATCAATTTAATAAGGCCAAAGTGGCACATAGTGTTCTTCATTCTTAGGAGTTCAACTCTAATCTTTTTACAGACCTTAGTTAATCTCTTGTGCAAGAAGAAAGGTAGATTGAGGAGAGTTTTACCTGTGAAATGGTCTAAGAGATTGAAGTGATACAACATTAGTTTCTCATACCTACCGTCTGAGGTTATGTAGAGTTGGATGCCCTTAAACAAATCCTTCCACTCATCCTCTAAAGGGGAAACTGGCATGCGCTTCTTCCATGCATTATGCCTGAATTCTTCCTTCAAATATGCTCTGAAATTTAATTTTTTGGTGTCAGTTGTTTTGAACCAACTCTGGCATGATCTTGGTAGGCTCGTCACTGCAGAAATGGCAGTTTCATCCACAATGATCTCCAAGGACCCAACACAGGCCTTATTCCCGTCAAACATTTTAGCAAACATTTCTGCTGTTGATTGATGACAGCCATTTTGTAACCTTTCAACAAATTCGATACAACCTGCATTTGAGAAGTGTTTCTGCACTTATGGATGCATCTGTAGGAAGGATAGACTGTCCAAATCTTTTCTCAGTAAAGAACCACTGCATCTCCTTTCCATCTGCAACTCAAAACCCGAAACAATTCTTCACACCAAACACTGCAAACTGCTATTCGGGCCGAGGCCTTGCGCTGGTGAAAGAACTCGGCTCTGTCTTTCAACATTAGAAACTTAACAAGCATTTGTGAGCGATGCATGTTGGGGAAGCAATGAGCCGGTTTGATGTCGTCAGCCAAGTAGTACTGCACCTGTACTTGCGATGATGGATTCAAATTCGCCATTTCCAACACCATGATTGTGAAGCATGCATCACTGAACGAGATCCGCTTTGCAATCCGACTTAGACATGCAAACTCGAGTTTCCATGATTATCCACTTTCACCAGTGCATCATCCTTGATTGCATGACGTGGGCTAAGCGTATCATCATTAAATTTTAAAACGTGGATAAACGCACGTGATCCCCACTTTCATTAGCGCACAACCCATGAGAAGCGCTCCTCGGCTGTTGAAAACCGCCGCTTTCATCAGCGCACAACCCGTGAGAAATGCTCCTTAGCTGTTGAAAATAGTCACTTTCACCAGCTAACCATCATCTTTAAAACACACGTTAGCTGTTGAAAGCATTTTATGAAAATTTTAAAGAGAAGACCTTTATGGTAAAGAGAAGACCTTTATGGGTCGTCTTATTTCTAAGACAAAAATCAAAACCTAAGTCTTGCTACTAGAAAAAATCAAAACCAAATTTGAGAAAACTACCAATAGCCATGCTATCAACCACAAAATTCCACCATAGTGATGAATTCATTTTGGGAGCTAACATTTAGCTCCAACTGGGATGGGCATCTCCCTATGAGGTGACCAAGAACCTAGCTAGACTCAGTGGCCTTTATTACAAAATTAAAAAGAAATTTGAAAAATAGTTTTGCTGGTACCATTGGGCATAGAGTTATTCAAGTGACAAAAACAAAGAAAACAAAACTGAAAAGAATATGTACAAGTAGAACGGGGCTTTTAAGAAAAGCCTCATGAAAAATAGGTCTTCAGAAAGCGCCCGTTGAAAGGGCCACCTTCTACTTCCTTGCCTGAAAGATTTTGGAGAACAAAAGTATTGTTCTGCTGCACCGCTATTATGACAAAAGGACCTATCCAGAGAGCCTCAAATTTGTCGTGTTTCCCCTTCTCTTGCCTTGTTGCATCCCACTTTAAGACTAAATCCCCTGTTTTGAAGACATTTGATTTGACTTTCTTGTCGAAGGTCTCCTTGATTATTTCTTGATGTAATTATGTTTTCTCCAAGAGCTACTCTCTATCTTGTTGTAGCTCTACCAAATTATGAATTCTCTAGGTTAAATCACTTGGTTCAGAATCAGATTCTTGTAAAAACTTTGCAACCGACAGTGCAAGTTGAACAGGAAATATGGCCTCAGTACCATATACCAACTTGAAAGGAGATGTACCAATTGATTTCTTACATGTAGCCTTGTCAACCCACAAAGCAAACTTCAACTTGGAATCCCAGCCTCTAGCATTTTTTTCAAGCAGCTTCTTTATAATCCTGACTAAACTCTTGTTTGATGACTCAGCTAGGCCATTCCCTTGTGGATAGTAAGCAGTGGAATGTACCATCTGAATTCCCATCTCTTCACATAATTTCACTAAGTGTTTATCTTTGAATGCAGTAGCGTTATCAGTGACTATTCTCTTAGGGCAACCAAATCTGGCAAATATGTTTTCTTGCAGAAAGTTTATGATGACAGTATGATTGGTGTTTCGGGTGGGAATAGACTCAATCCACTTTGTAAAGTAATCGGTGGCAACAAGGATCCACCGGTGCTGACCACTAGAAGGTGGGTGAATTTCACCTATGAAGTCCAGGCCCCACTACTGGAAAGGCCCTGTGACCACTATAGGTTTGAGGGGAAGGGACTTCAGTTGTTGTTTTCCTTCAAATCTTTGACACTTGTTACATGTTCTCACAAACTCACACACATCTGAAAATAAGGATGGCCAGTAGTAACCAGATCTTAAGATTTTATGTGCAGTGGTTTTCCAATAGTGATGTCCCCCGCATTCACTATTATGGAATTCAAACATGACCTTAGCTGATTCTTCTTGGTTTATGCACCTCAAAAATAAATCTATTGGATTTTTCCAGAACAATAAGTTGCCATTGATGCAGAAATTTACATATTTTAGCTTCAAAGCCCTTCCTTGTGTTTTTGTCAAATCTGATGGGACTGATAAAGTCTGCAGAAAATAAATAATGTGACTATACCATTTGCAATCAGCTAGGTGAGCTGAGACTTGCATTTCTTCACCTTCCTTATCCTCTGAAGACTGAACGTTATCTACATTAATACTTACCAAATTTATTTCGAGTAGCCTGCAGTTTTCTTCTGCCAGAAGTTTGGCAAGGCCCTGACCCTTCACAAGTTTTGCTAGTTTAATTTCAACATCAAATTCAATCAACTTTGCGATCCACTTACTCCTTTTTCCATCTATGTCGGGTTGTATCAACACATCTTTGATTGAACTGGAGGGAACGAAAGCTATTACCTTTGCCTGAAGGATGTAAACTCGGAAGGCTTTCAATGACTTGATAAGTGCATATGCTTGTTTCTCCAACAATTCATACTTTGCCTCTGCATCCCTCAAGACCTTACTGAAGAAGGAAACCAACTACTCCTGATCATCGACATTTTTCTGCAAGAGTACTGCTGCGATTGTATCACTTGAAGAAAATGAAAAAATGTAAAATACCTTGGAGAAATCGGGGTTGATCAAAACAGGGGTTGTTGTGATGGCTTCCTTGATGGCATTGAATGGGTGTCTGGATACTTTAGTCCATTTTACCTCGGAGTCCTTCCTTAACATAGAATTAATATGCTTTGTGAGTTCTGCAAAATTTACTATAAACCTTATGATAAAGTTTATAGTCCCAAGGAAAGACTAAATGTCCTTCTTTGATCTAGGAAGAGACATATTTTTGATTGCTTCTACCCTTTTTGGGTCGATTTTCACCCCATCAGCTGAAACAATATGCCCAAGTAACTTCCCTTCCTTAAGTGCAAAATTTGATTTTTTTGGATTAAGAGAAATTCCATACCTTCGACATTTTAGAAATGTCCTTTTTAAGTGTTGCAAATGAAGTTCATGGTTGCTTGAGAAAACAGTGATATCATCGAGATATATCAGGACAAATTTATCTTTCTCTCCAACGAAAGCAATGTCCATTGCCCTTTGGAATGTCGCTCCTGCATTCATCAATCCAAAGGGCATCTTCTTGTACATAAACGTACCCCATGGAGTGGTAAAATCAGTCTTTTATTTATCGTCCGGATGGAAAGCAATCTGGTTGTATCCATAAAACCCATCAATAAAAGACATCACCTTTGATCCTGACACCTTCTACAAAATATGATCCATTTTTGGCAGAGGGTAGTTGTCCTTCCTAGAGCACTTATTCAATTTTCTGAAGTCGACGAAGAGTCTGATCTCCCCATTCTTCTTCCTGACCGGTACGAGATTCAAAATCCATGCTAAATATCTTAGGGGATTGATGATGTGGGCATCCAATAGTTTTTTAATTTCCTTTTCCATTGTAGGCAGCAACAAAGGGTTGAAGGATCTAAGCTTCTGCCTGAATGGTTTGGTGTCTTTATTCAAGGGAATCTTATGTTGAATTACCTCTGTGTCAAAATTCTTCAAGTCATCATATTTCCAAGAGAAAATGTCAGCAAACTCCTTTAGCAATTCTCCATAATCAGCCCTTTGTTTTTTAGTCAAATGTGAGGTTAAGTTGACATACTTGGGATCTTGTTCGCTAGCTACATTGTACTGCAAAAATTTTGAATCTTTTTCCCCACTTTCCAATTTGATGGCAACATCATTATTATCGAACAACCTTTCCAACGGGACCAGACCTTTAGGAATTCTTTTGGTGGACAACAGAACTATTTCATGTGTTGCGATTTTACTTCTAAATTTTGGCTTCTCAATTTCATTGTCATGTTCATTCTCCTGATCGATCTACATCTCTGAAAACTCATCTATTACTGCAAGAAATCTAGTGAGTTCAGCATCATCTTCAAAAACCTTCCAAAATTTTACATTATCAGGAAGAGAGGGCCTATATTTAACTTGAATTTCATAAGTTAATTTATGAGGCAGAGGGGGTATGAATGCACAAGAAGACACAGCTAATGAATCAGCCAATTCATTCATTGCTCTAGGTACATATGAAATTTTAAAATTTGCAAAATCGTGAATTGCCTTCAACACTTCATCTCTGTATGCTTTCAGTCTGACACGATTTGCTTGAAAGGACTTATTCACCTGCTGAATAATCAAATCTGCATCTCCAAACACTTGCAATTTTTAATCCTCCTCTCTTTGGCTGCATTCAGCCCCAAAAGTAGTGCCTCATACTCAGTAATATTATTATTCACTTTAAAATCAAGTTTAAAGGACAAATGAGAAGTTTTCTTAGAAGGGGAAATCAATACCACTCCTGCTCCTGCTGATTCTTTAGTGCAAGAACCGTCAAAGAACATGGTCCAAATATCGTCTTCTGTTGTTTTTGTGGGATGAAATATGGTCTGAACTATCGAATTTCTGAGAAGCAATGTATCAGGTAATGAATCATCAATTTTCAAAATACAAGATCCCATACCTGTGTCGACCGAATAGATAGGATGATTAGATGGATTTTTCTCGTCACTGATTACATATGCCAACTGAGATTCCCTGTATAGCCTTCTATTCACTCCTCCAAAAAAATGGATAGTAGTGTAGGAGAGATCCATTTGAAGAGTGCCACCTAGCCTCTTCATCCACGATCTTGATAGTAGACATCCAAATTTAGGGGGTATGTCAGCCACTACTATATCCATCACCATAGTCTTCATGGATGCTTGGGTTAAGGTTACAACCAAATCCTTAATCATCCCAAGACATTTGACTTTTAGAGAGTCAAAAGAGAAAAGATCATGATAAGACTTGGTAATCTCCAGCCCAAGCTCATCCATGACCACCTTTGGCATAAAATTGTGCGAAGCACCGGAGTCCAAAAAACAGATATGTAGTGTTTTCTCATGAATATTTAGAGAGATGTAAAAGGGAGGACATCTTTCATCTCTGTCTTCTATCATTTGGCCCAAAGTAATGGTTGGCTTTTCATCATATATGTTGAGGATATCAGTAGAAAGGGATACAGATTGGGGATCTAGAGTTTTGAGGATATCCCTTTTGAACATTTCATTTTTCATTAGCTCGACTAGAGGAATAGGAATTTTAATTTTTTGTATTTCAGCCTCAAAATTGAATGAATATAAGAATTTATTAGAAGCTTTATCATAAACCTTTACTTGATTTGAAGGAGCTTCCTGATTTCTTTTTTGTTCAACAGGAGGCTGACTTTCTGGAGTTTGATGCTTGATAGGGGCAACCGTCTTCTTGGGAGGAGCTAATGCTTTCACCTTTGAAGGATTTGCTTGTTGATTCTCTGATGTCTGATCTTTTTTCTTAACAGGGGTTGTGCTCTTTTTGGGAGAGGCTGGTGCATCTTATTGAGTAGTATCAGACTTTTATCAGAGGTTATATCTATTCTTATCTTCTGTTGTGAAAATTCCATCATCAATAAGATTATCTTCTGTCTGTTCAGTTATCAACGCTTCCTCATAGTCATGTTGTGTTAGATAAGATTTCCCTATCTCTTCTCCAACACAATGAATGTTGTCTTCTCCACCTTCTTGATATTCACCCTCGTCTTCGTCCATCACAACATTTTGAAGAGGGACCTTTATTCTCTAATCTTCAGTAGGATTCTTTTCTCTTTGCAAGATCTGAGTTGGCTGATTATTTATTTTGAAGTTGTTGGGATTTTGATTTGGGTTCCTGCCTGTAGAATCATAAGTGCCTCTACCCTTCACAGGATACTTATTTTCAATTTTAAGCTTAGATATCTCAGAGGTTAGAGACTCTAGCATATTAGCCATTTTATCAAGTTTTGGATCAACACTTGATGAAGATGAAGCCTCATTCTTTGGTCTTCTCCTATCAGAATCTCCTTTCCGCTTTTGGGAGGCTATAATATTTGATTCCACCTCAAGGGAAGTATCTTGCATGAGAGATAATGTTGGTGACCTTCTTTCACTCAACAGTAAACAGAAATCTGAGTCAAAAGCATTAGAATATGTGATCTTGGCAGAAGCATCTGACGGTTTTATCTCAGTTGGTATTTTTCCATACATCCGGTTAAATCTTTTAGTGAAATCAGAGACTGACTCACTACTTTGTTTCCTCAGGTTTCCAAATTCTGTGATATAGTAGACAAAATCTCTTCTGTCACCCCAATGTTTCATAAATGTCTCATCCAATTGCTCGATTCCAGCTATGGAACCAGCAGGGAGTTCTTTGAACCATTTCCTAGCATGGCCATCTAGGCTTTGGACAAAGACTCGTGTCCAAACATCTTCTTCTTCAATATTAAGGTTTTCAGCATAACTGTAAAAATCCTCAATATGTTCTTCAGCAGACACATCGCCTTCACCTATGAATTTGGGCATATACTTCTGATAGTCTCCTGTTGGCATGGCTGATACTAGGTTTGGCAATATGAGTGGTGCATACCTAGTAGCTAGGATTTGTTGCATCTTAGTCAAAGGAGGTGGTGCATCCATAACTATCAAGGGTGAGGAAAATGCTGGTTTCTTTTTCAAGTCTTCAACACTAGAGGAATGTGAAAGAGATGAATCTTCTAATGGGAAATAGGTCTGATAAGAGGCTCTGTAAAAATTTGCAAGCTGTCCAGCTAAATTTCCTTCACCTTTAGCAGATGGCTCTTGGAGGAGATGTTCAATAGCAAGGAGGCTAGTATAAATATTCAAATGATCTTCTTGTTGCTGAGAATGAAAAGACTCAAGGGAAGAAGAAATGTGGCTTCTTTCTAAAGTCTTGGGTGTTTTTTCAATCAAATTTAAATCTATCAATTTATCATCATTAGGATTTTTCTATTGATCAAAAAGAATTTTCTCTTCTATAGAATGTACAGTTGTTTTTTCATCAATACTCTCTGAAAAGAACTCAAATTTTTCTGTAGTAGATTTCCCAGAACTGAAAAGAGGATTACCTTTTGTATCTGATTTTAAAGTTTGACCTTGAATTGTCTTTCCTTTTCTGAGAATTATTTTTGTATTGGACACTGGCGTGGCAAGTGATTCTTGAGGATTCACCCTAGTAATGATCCTCTTAGGACCCAGGATGAACTTGTGGAGTCGCTAGATAGATAATTACAACCAACTAAAAATGCATAATCTTTGTCTATCATCAAAGATCAGCTATGTGTCATATCCCAGGAAAGCAGAGCTTGAATTTCGTCTCCCCTGCAATGGCGCCAATTTGTTATCACTCCAAGAAACTCCTTAGGGTTGTAGGCTAAGGATGCTTGGTAACTTAGAAATAATGTGTGTATATGCTTGGAACAATGTGGTCTTTAATGATCAATGTAATAGACAACTCATACATCTAAAGAAACAGTTCTTTTAGGAAACAATAATCAGATCAAGTAAATTGAAAGGAGAGGATGAAGAACACNNNTAAATTGAAAGGAGAGGATGAAGAACACTATTCTTGATTGCCAAATACAAATGAATGTAGGGATTAATACAAGATATAGAGAAATCATTTACTTCAATTCTATGAGCTCAATAAAGAGATAAAAGTCTTCATGAACTAAAATAAATTGAAACAAAGTACATAAAGAGAAAGATGGATATTTCTGATATTGAAAACGAAAGGAAACTGAACTTTATTTCGGCAAATAAGAGTCTATACAGTAGCAAAAAATATATCCCAGTTTGAACCCTTGTCTCTTAGAAAAGATAGGCATTTATAGCCAATTACAATCAGTTTTTAAGATCCTAAAAACTTGGATCTGTATCTAAAAATAGCAATTCAAATCTAACTAAACAACTTGATAATAAAGACTTAATGACTAAACTAGCATTCGAATTGTCTTCAATCTAAAAATTCGACATATATATTCTTCATCTTCTGGAACCTGTGGTGTCATGAAAACATGTAGAGGCACCTGTCTTGGCAGCTGGATTTCTTCAGTTGTTCATAGTAGATACTTTAGGAGATTTGTTTAGCAGGTGGTTCTCAAAAACTCCCACGAATCTCTGATGCAGAGTCTTTTCCGAGCAAGTTGTTATCCTTTGATACTCTGGAAGCTCTTCATAACCTGTGAAAAATGACCTGCTCCGTCCTTAGCTTCCAAAAATGATTTTTCTACTTTCACCAGCTAACTCACCTTATGATTCATTGGTTAGCTGGTGAAAGCACTGCCTTTCACCAGCTAATTGGTCATAAAATTTCTCTGTGCATTGGTGAAAGCTCTGACTTAGCCCAAAATGAACTTTCACATCCAAAACTGCGATTTCATCAAAAACTCAATGTGTCTTTGCTTTATCCCCTTGCATGTTCACAACAACTGGAGCAAGCACTTGCAAATCTGGGTGTGATTTTTTTTTTTGCTTCAATTTTCTGATTTTCCTTTTAAGGCGCTTTGCTAGCCACCATAGACTATTATAGTCTTTGGTGATTTTCTTTTTCCTCTTCTTTTCCTTGACACTTTCACGAGCCAGATTTTCAAATGCAGCATTGGTTTCTGCAAAATTATCAGACAACTTCTTGTATCTTTCTTTTATTACCCTATCTAAGACCTCCTGCTGAGCGATCACTTCTTTGAGATGCTTGATTTTCTGTGTTTTCTTCGACTTAGTGCTCTTTGATGTTTCTCCTTCCTCAGTGTGAGTAAAGGTCTCATAATTCTATGCAAACTCAATGGAATGTTTAGGACTTTTGATGACAGGGCTCTCATCTTCTTGCTCTGGTTCTGAGTCTGTGTATGGCAGGTTCAATATGTTTGTTTTCCTTTCTGTAGGCTGCTCTGTAGTAGTTTCAAAATTCAAATTTTTCTTTGACCTATGAGATTTCACACCAAAAATTCTATCTTCTAGAGGTCCTGGAAGGGTTCTCCTCTTCCTCAAACTGCTTTGAGGAGTCAATTTCTTCTTTCCAGCTTTCCCTTGTTCATTCACGGGCTGATTTTGAGTTTCAAAGCCCTCCTAATACAAAAAATGTTGCCAGGTCCTTCCCTTCTTTCTTAACTCCTCCAGAATGATCAATTTAATAAGGCCAAAGTGGAACAAAGTGTTCTTCATGCTTAGGGGTTCAGCTCTAATCTTTTTACAGACCTTAGTTAAGCTCTTGTGCAAGAAGAAAGGTAGATTGAGGAGAGTTTTACCTGTGAAATGGTCTAAGAGCTTGAAGTGATACAACATCAGATTGTCATACCTACCCTCTGAGGTTATGTAGAGTTGGATGCCCTTAAACAAATCCTGCCACTCATCCTCTAAATGGGAAATTGACATGCTCTTCTTCCATGCATTATGCCTGAATTCTTCCTTCAAATATGCTCTGAAATTTAAGTTTTTGGTGGCAGTTGTTTTGAACCAACTCTGGCCCAATCTTGGTAGGCTAATCGCTGCAGCGATGGCAACTTCATCCGCAATGATCTCCAAGGACCCAACACAGGCCTTATTCCCATCAAACATTTTAGCAAACGCTTCTGCTGTTGATTGATGACAGCCATTCTGTAACCTTTCAACAAATTCGATACAACCTATGTTTGAGAAGTGTTTCTGCACTTCTAGATGCGTCTGTAGGAAGGATAGACTATCCAACTCTTTTCTCAGTAAAGAACCACTGCGTATCCTCACCATCTGCAACTCAAAACCCAAAACGATTATGCACACCAAACACTGCAAACTTCTATTTGGGCCAAGGTCTTGCACTGGTGAAAGCACTCGGCTTTGTATTTCAACATTAGAAACTTAACAAACATTTGTGAGCGATGCATGTTGGGGAAGAGATTAGCTGGTTTGATGTCGTCATCCAAGTAGTACTGCACCTGTACCTGCGATGATGGATTCAAATTCGCCATTTCCGACGCCATGATTGTGAAGCATGCATCACTGAACGAGATCCACTTTGAAATCCAATTTAGACGTGCAAACTCGAGTTTCCATGATTATCCACTTTCACCAGTGCATAATCCTTGATTGCATGATGTGGGCTGAGTGTATCATCATTAAATTTTAAAATGTGGATAAACGCACATGATCTCCGCTTTCATCAGCGCACAACCCGTGAGAAGCGCTCCTCAACTGTTGAAAACCGCCGCTTTCATCAGCGTACAACCTGTGAGAAATGCTCCTTAGCGTTTGAAAATAGCCACTTTCACCAGCTAACCATCATCTTTAAAACACACGTTAGCTGTTGAAAGCATTTTATGAAAATTTTAAAGAGAATACCTTTATGGGTCGTCTTATTTCTAAGACAAAAATGAAAACCTAAGTCTTGTTACTAGAAAAACTCAAAACCAAATTTGAGAAAACTACCAATAGCCATGTTATCAACCAAAAAATGCAACCATAGTGACAGATTCATTTTGGGAGCTAACACGTGGAAGAAAATAAAAATGACAGAGAAGACGATCCTATCAATCTGTTTCTTGAGCAAGCTCTCACGTGATAGAGGGACGAAATGATGGAGAATTTTTCCCACATCCTTAAATGTTTGCCGATAGCATTAGGGGCATATTCATCAAGAGACCACTTTGGAGGCACTTCACCTTTCACGGTACAAGGTAGTTTTGATATCCCTGTATTTGAAGGACAGATAGATGTAGAAGCCCTAGAAAAATGGTTAACTTTGCTAGAAGGTTATTTCTGTGTTCACAATTTTTCTGACAAAGAAAATATCACCTTCACACTCCTTAAAGCTCTCCCTCATGTCAAGTATTGGTGGGAAACTTACTGGGAGAAAAGTTCTACAAAGGAGTCTTGAAAATATGGGGTTGATCCCACTTGGGATTTTTTTGTGGATGCGGTAAAGGAAAAGTATTACCTTGTTGGAAACTATGATGACCAGTACATGAGATGGACCACACTGCGGCAAGAGAAGGGCCAAGTAGTTCGAGAATTCAGCAATACCTTCCATACCTTGTGCACCAAGTTGGGTATAAAAGACTCCGAGCGACATTTGGTTCTGAAATACCTTATGCATCACTCAGTGCTGGTTATCGAAATAGAGACATCTCATCACTCGATGCTACTTATCGTTACTTTGCTAAAATTGAGCAAAAATTTAAGCACCAGAAGAAACGGGTATTCGGATATGAAAATCTGCAACAACCAAAGTATGACAAAGACAACCCTAACAAACAGTCTTTCGAGAACTAGTCCAAGACACATGAAAAGAAGGGTCACGGAAACTCAAAGAAGGACACCAGAAAATGGTGCGAGTTCCACAAAACCCCCTGGCACAACACCAATGAATGCTGCTGAAAATAGTCATTGGTGGCTAAGATCAAAGACAAAGAGACAAACCCTGATTCAGAATCTGATTCTGAAAATAATGGTAAAGGATACATCATTGGCACAGACCCCACTACTATTGTTGCGACGCAACAATTCAACCAGAAGAACCAACAGATCCTGAAGAAGGGGAGCACCTTTTTCATTCATAGATGTGGGTGAAGGGGACCCCACTACATTTTATTGTTGCTAGCGGAAGAAAAAAGAACCTCATCTTAGCCGAGTTCATCAAACAGTTGAGATTGTCGACAACACCACACCCGCAGCCATACAACATCGGGTGGCTTCACCAAGGATGCAATCTCTGTGTCAGCCAACAATTTCGATTGTCATACGACATTCAAACCTTCAAGGATGAGGTATTATGTGATGTTTCCCAGGTGCATGTCTGTGATGTTCTCTTGGGCGAACCATATATGTGGAAGCACCATGTTGTTTATGAGCCTTGACAACATAGTGTCATTGTTTCTTTGGGGGGTCATCTCTACAGAATACCAGAGGTAGTTCCAACTAATATTCCACCTAAAAAGTGTCGCAAGGTAGTATCTCATATTGCAAAATTTAGCTTCTTCACGATCTATTCAAAAGGAGAACAGAAGGACATTGCAACCACTACAGCCTCGCCCCAAGCACCTTCTTTCAGATAGAATCAAGTCTAAAAGGTTGCAGCAAAGCGTAAAGATTCCTTTTGTGCATCGTTCTCTCATGTAGGCCGACTTGTTGAACGACCTCAACCTCAACAGGTTCATGACAAACTTCCACAAACTGAGCAGCGCAACGTCTCCATAAGGCAAGCAGCTCACCAAGATACAGATTCAGCAAATCCATTTCCCTCTCCCCTGGGAACTCAACGCAATGGATACCATTGCTTCCTAAGGAGGGAGGATTTATATAGGTGGATATCAGTGGCCACCCACCGTTTTCGACTGGTTCAAAACAGTTTTCTCAAATTTTTGTCAATTTACTAGTTTTAGTGGTTTTTAACTTCCGGGGCCATTTTGAAGGCCTAAATGAATGTTTTTTGAGATATAGGTCCTTAGTGATAGTAAAATTCATGATTCAGCCCCCAAAAACAATCTCCTTGACAATACCTTTCCAACGAGCTACCACAGGCCTAAAACAGAGATCGTATGCAAATCTTACGACCCCAAGAAGTTGATGTACTCACTTACCCAAACGGGGCCCACATGACTTTTGGCGCTTCATCTCTTAGGGTTAGGTTTTTAGATGTCTAGGGTTTTTGGCATTCATGTTTATTGTAAAAATACCTTCAAATCCTCATTATAACCATCTTATTGTGAATGTGAGTAGCCGTCACATCTCTTCTTAGAGATAAGCTGCCACCATTCTAGCAAGTCTTTCACTCTGTATTTTTACAGTCTCTGTACATTTCTTTCATTAATAGAAATTGCATATTACTGTATCTATGTGTTTATGGTTGCATATCTGACATATTTTTGTTATATTATTAGATATACATGATATCTCTATGCATTTCTTTATTATATCTCCACTCTCATTTCATGTCGAAAATAATCTGGATCAGTGGTATCAGATCAGGCTTCTCTTGATTGTTTTTTCAGTGCATGTCCCCGACAAGGTCCGAGTATAGAAAGTTTGGTCTCAATCTTGTCTCTCTTGAAGAAAATAACTCTCTCACACCCAAGAAACCCTCAATGGTGGAAGAAAAGAAAAACGACAGAGCAGACGATCCTATCAATTTGTTTCTTGAGCAAGCTCTCACGCGACAAAGGGACGAAATGATGGTGAATTTTTCCCACATATTTAAACGCCTGCCAATAGCATCAGGTGCATCTTCATCAAGTGGCCACTTTGGAGGCACCTCCCCTTTCAAGGTACAAGTTAGTTTTGATATTCCTGTATTTGAAGGATAGATAGATGCAGAAGCCCTAGAAAAATGGTTAACTCTGTTGGAAGGTTATTTCTCTGTTCACAATTTTTTCGACAAAGAAAAGATCACCGTCGCACTCCTTAAAGATCTCCCTCATGTCAAACATTGGTGGGAAACTTACTGGGAGAAACGTTCCACAGAGGAGTCTGGAATATATGGGGCTGATCCCACTTGGGATTTTTTTGTGGATGCGGTAAAGGAACAGTATTGCTCTGTTGGAAACTATGAGGACCAGTACATGAGATGGACCACACTACGAAAAGAGAAGGGCCAAGAAGTTCCAGAGTTCACAAATACCTGCGATACCTTGTGCACCAAATTGGGTATCAAAGACTCCGAGCGACATTATGTTCTGAAATACCATGGGGCTCTACACAAATACATCCAGGCTGAAATGGATTTTCTGGACGTCTCATCACTCGGTGTTGCTTATTGATATGTTGTTAAAATTGAGCAGAAATTTAAGCACCAGAACAAACAGGAATTCGGGCATGCAAATCCGCAACAACCAAAGTATGAAAAATAGGGTCATAACAAATAGTCTCCTGAAAACTAGTCCAAGACACAGGAAAAGAAGGGTCACAGGAAGACAAAGAAGGACACTGAAAAATGGTGTGAGTTACATAAAATCCCTAGGCACAACACTGATGAATGTTTCTCAAAAGAGTCATTGGTAGTTGAGATCAAAGACAAAGAGTCGAAACCTGATTCAGAATCTAATTATGAAAATAATGGTAAAGGATAGATCATTGACGTGGACCCCACTTCTATTGTCGCGACTGCAACAATTCAACCAGAAGAACCAACATATCCTAAAGAAGGGGAGTGTCTTTTTCATTCATAGATGTGGATGAAGGGGACCTCGCTGCATTTTATTGTATATAGGAGAAGCCAGAAGAACCTCATCTCAACAGAGGTCATCAAATAGTTGGGATTGTCGACAACACCACACTCGCAGCCATACAAAATCGGGTGGCTTCGCCATGGATGAGATCTTCGTGTCAGCCAACAATGTCTATTTTCATACGACATCTAGCCCATCAAGGATGAGGTATTATGTGATGTTTCCCCACTGGATGTCTATGATGTTCTCTTGGGCCAACAATATATGTGGAAGCGCCATGCTGTTGATGAGTCTTGACCCCGTAGTGTCATTGTTTCTCTAGGGGGTCATCTCCATAGAATACCAAAGGTAGTTCCAAGTACTTTTCGACCTAAAACATGTCGCAAGGTAGTATCTCATACTGCAAAGTTTAGCTTCTTCACAATCTGTTCAAAAGGAGAACAGAAGGACACTGCAACCACTACAGCCTTGCCCCAAGAACCTTCTATCAAACATAAGCAAGTTGACAAGGTTGCAGAAAAGTGCAAAGATTCCTTCTACGCATCATCCTCTCATGTAGCCCGACTTGTTGAATGGCCTCAGCCTCAAAATTTTTGTTACAAAATTCCACAAACTGAGCAGCGCGACATCTCCAAGAAGGTTGGCAGCTCACCAAGATACAGATTCAGTAAATGCTCTTGCCTCTCCCCTGGGAACTCAAAGAAATGGAGACCATTTCTTCCTAAGGGATTTATCCAGGTGGATATCGGTGGCTATCCACCTTTTTCGATTGGCTCAAAACAGTTTTCTGGCAATTTTGGCAATTTACTAGTTTTAGCAGTTTTTAACTTTTAGGGCCATTTTGAGTGCCCAAATGAAGGTTTTTCGAGATAAACGTCCTCAATGATAGACAAAGGTAGGATTTAGCAACCAAAATGAATCTCCTCGACAATACCTTTCTAACGAGCTATCACATGCCTAAAACAGAGATCGTATGAAAACGTTACGACCCCGGTAATTTGATGTACTGACGTACCCAAACGAGGCCCACATGAATTTTGGCGCTTCATCTCTTAGGGTTAGGTTTTTGGATGTGTAGGGTTTATGACATTCATGTTTATTGTAAAAATGCCTTAATATCCTCATTGTAACCATCTTATTGTGAATGCGAGTAGCAGTCACATCTCTTCTCAGAGATAAACTGCCACCATTCTAACGAGTCTTTCACTTTGTATTTTTACAGTCTCAGTACATTTCTTTCATTAAAAGAAATCACGTATTACTGTATCTCTATTTTTATGGTTTCATCTATGATATATTTATATTATATTATTGTATATACATGATATCTCTATGCATTTATTTATTATATCTTCGCTCTCATTTCGTGCCGAAAATAATCTGAATCAGTGGTATCAGAGCAAGTTGCTCTTTACTATTTTTTTAGAGCATGTCCCCAACGAGGTCCAAGTATAGAAAGTTAGGTCTAGATCTTTCTCTCTTGAAGAAAATTTCTCTCGCACACCCAAGAAACCCTCAATGGCAGAAGAAAATAAAAAAGTTGGAGCAGACGATCCTATCAATCTATTGCTTGAGCAAGCTCTCACGCGACAGAGGGACGAAATGATGGATAATTTTTCCCACATACTTAAACATATTTTGATAGCATCAGGCACATATTCATCAAGTGGCCACTTTGGAGGCACCTCTCCTTTCAACGTACAATTTAGTTTTGATATTGTTGTATTTGAAGGATAGATAAATGCAGAAGCCCTAGAAAAATGGTCAACTCTGCTAGAAGGCTATTTCTTTGTTCACAATTTTTTCGACAAAGAAAAGATCACCTTTTCACTCCTTAAATCTCTCCCTCATGTCAGACATTGGTGCAAAACTTACTGGGAGCAAAGTTCCACAGAGGAATATGGAATATATGGGGTCGATCCCACTTGGGATTGTTTTGTGGATGCGGTAAAGGAACAATATTACACTGTTGGAAACTATGAGGACCAGTACATGAGATGGACCACACTATGGAAAGAGAAGGGACAAGTAGTTATAGATTTCACTAATACCTTCCATACCTTGCGCACCACCTTTTACAACTGGCTCAAAATAGTTTTCTGGTAATTTTGGCAATTTACTAGTTTTAGCAGTTTTTAACTTCCGGGGCCATTTTGAGAGCCCAAATGAAGGTTTTTAGAGATATATGTCCTCAATGATATTTGAATTCCTTATTGATCCCCCATAATGAATCTCCTCGAAAATACCTTTCCAACGAGCTATCACACGCCTAAAACGGAGATCATATGCAAACGTTACAACCCCGGGAAGTTGATGTACTCACTTACCCAAACGGGGCCCACATGAATTTTGGTGCTTCATCTCCTAGGGTTAGGTTTTTGGATGTATAGGGTTTTTGGAATTCATTTTTATTGTAAAAATTCCTTTAGAAATAGAGTCTTTCACTCTGTATTTTTACAGTCTCTGTACATTTATTTCATTAATAGAAATCGTGTATTATTGTATCTTTGTGTTTATGGTTTTATCTCTGATATATTTCTGTTATATTATTGGATATACACGATATCTCTGTGCATTTATTTATTATATCTCCACTCTCATTTCGTGCCAAAAATAATCAGGATTAGTGGTATCAGAGCTGGCTGCTATTAATTATTTTTTCAGTGCATGTCCCCGACGAGGTCCGAGTATAGGAAGATGGGTCTCGAGCTTGTCTCTCTTGAAGACAATCTCTCTTGCACACCCAAGAAACCCTAAATGGTGGAAGAAAATAAAAATGATGGAGCAGAGGATCCTATCAATCTGTTGCTTGAGCAAGCTCTCATGCGACAGAGGGATGAAATGATGGAGAATTTTTCCCACATACTTAAACGCATGCCAATAGCATCAGGCACATATTCATCAACCGACCACTTTGGAGGCACCTCACCTTTAAATGTACAAGTTAGTTTTTATATTCCTATATTTGAAGGATAGATAGATGCAGAAGCCATAGAAAAATGGTTAACTCTGCTAGAGGTTTATTTCTCTGTTCACAATTTTTCCGACAAAGAAAAGATCACCTTCACACTCCTTAAAACTCTCCCTCATGTCAAACATTGGTGGGAAACTTACTGGGAGCAAAGTTCCACAGAGGAGTCTGGAATATATGGGGTCGATCCCACTTCAGATCTTTTTGTGGATGCGGTAAAGGAACAATATTACCCTGTTGGAAACTATTAGGACCAGTACATGAGATGGACCACACTGCGGCAAGAGAACGGCCAAGCAGTTTCGGAGTTCACCAATACCTTCCATACATTTCGCACCAAGTTTGGTATCAAAGACTCCGAGCGACATTTGGTTCTGAAATACTATGGGGCTTTACATAGACACATCTAGACTGAAATGGATTTTCTGGACATCTCATCACTCGGTGCTTCTTATCGAGATGATATTAAAATTGAGCAGAAATTTAAGCACCAGAACAAACGGGAATTTAGTTATGCAAATCCGCAACAAGCAAAGTATGAAAAAGACGGCCCTAACAAACAGTCTCCCAAAAACCAGTCCAAGAAACAGGAAAAGAAGGGTCACAGGAAAACAAAGAAGGAAACCAAAAAATGGTGTGAGTTCCACAAAAGTCCCTCGCACAACACCGATGAATGTCACTCAAAATGGTCATTGGTGTTCGAGATCAAAGAAAAAGAGCCGAACCCTGATTCAAAATCTGATTATGAAAATAATGGTAAATGACAGATCATTGATGCAGACCCCACTACTATTTTCACGACCACAACAATTCAACTAGAACAACCAACAGATCCTGAAGAAGGGGAGCATATTTTTCATTCACATATGTGGGTGAAGGGCACCCTGCTACATTTTATTGTTTATAGTGGAAGCCAAAAGAACCTCATCTCAGCAAAGGTCGTCAAACAGTTGGGATTTTCAACAACACCACACCCGTAGCCATACAACATCGGGTGGATTTTCCAAGGACAAGATCTCCATGTCATCCAACAATGTCGATTGTCATATGGCATCCAACCCTTCAAGGATAAGGTATTATGTGATGTTTCCCCACTGGATGTTTGTGATGTTCTCTTGGGCCAGCCATACATGTGGAAGCGCCATGTTGTTTATGAGTCTCGAGCCCGCAGTGTCATTGTTTCTCTGGGGGGTCATCTCTACAAAATACCAATGGTATTTCCAACTACTATTGTACCTAAAAAGTGCCACAAGGTAGTATCTCATATTGCAAAATTTAGCTTCTTCACAATCTGTTCAAAAGGAGAACAAAAGGACACTACAACCACTACAACCTCACCCCAAACACCTTCTATCAAACAAAAGCAAGTCGACAAGGTTGCAGCAAAGTGAAAAGATTCCTTCTATGCATCGTCCTCTCATGTAGACCGACTTGTTGAATGGCCACAACGTCAACAGGTTCGTGACAAACTTCCACATACTGAGCAGCCCTACCTCTCCAGCAAGGCAAGAAGCTCACCAAGATACAGATTTAGCAAATGCTTTTCTCTCTCCCCTGGGAACTCAATGCAATGGAGACCATTTCTTTCTAAAGAGGGAGGATTGATCCAGGTGGATATTGGTGGCCACCCACCTTTTCGACTAGCTCAAAACAATTTTCTGGCAATTTTGGCAATTTACTAGTTTTAGTAGTTTTTAACTTCCGGGGCCATTTTGAGGGCCCAAATGAAGGTTTTTGAAGATCGACATCCTTAATGATATCCGAAGGCATGTTTGAGCCCCAAAAATTAATCTGCTCGACAATACCTTTCCAACAATCTATCTTATGCCTAAAACGAAGATCGTATGCAAACTTTACGACCCTGGGAAGTTGATGTACTAACTTACCCAAACGGGGCCCACA
>CBVK0100355588.1:0-17189 GCA_900067695.1 Picea abies
ATAAACAGTCAACTTTACAGATAAATCAGTTCTTACCAATCTTTCTTTGTTCTGTAAATCTGGTCTTTTACACATTGTTCTGCTGCTCTTCTCTTCCTCTGTCTGTTCAACAGGTATTCTTTGCATCAACTCATTCTCTCATTCTTCTCTGCTTCAAATTCTCTTCATCATCTTTTACTCTTCACTGAGTTTCTTCTCACGCTGTGCATCTTCTCCATCTCACACTGCACATCCTCTTATTTTTCTTTTCTTAGAGTTTCATTCTTTTCTCATACAGAACAACCAACATCACGCTATTTGTCTCATTTTATTTTATACACCCTCATGGCGGTTCAACTTCCCATCTCCTTAGGCAAAAGGAAGACAACCGTCCAAGCAACTGAAACGCCAACAGATTTGCAATCATGAATCTATTTCACTAACAGATTCGTAACTGAGGGGTTAACTGTGAGAGAGAACAGTAACCTTCTGATCATATTCCAATTTATCTGCACCATTGGATGAACTATATTGACATTGCCTTTAAATCGGGTTTCGACATTTCGGCAATCCTATGCTGAGTGTCTCTACACTTCATTTCGTGATCCCCGAAGTTCCGATACAGAACTTTTCTGCACTAGCTCCTTCCCCAATATGACTATGGTCATAACCAAGTGCCTATGCAAAAAGCGCTTTCGCGATTTCTCATTTCTTGATTTTCGACACTATGCTCCGTTGACCCCAATTCAGCGAACTTTCGATCACTTGCCATGTGTCCTTTGATTCGATGGTCCAGATGTGATCTTGATTCAATGGCTACGATTGAATCGCGATTTCGTGATTTCGGCATTCTTGTTGCATTGGGTTCTTTGCCTCTCCATGTCGCGATTCGTGAAACTCCAATATGGAGTCAGATCAATGGTCCAGATCTGATCTCTATTCAACGGCTGTGATTAAATCGCAATTTTGTATATCGCGATTTCAACATCCTTGATGTCTAGTGTTTTTGTCACTTCAAAGTCCCGATTCACGAAACTCCAACATGGGGTCGGAATCAACGGCCCAGATCAAACCTTGATCTGACGGCTCAGATTACATCACGATTTTGCATATCGTGATTACGCCCGCTTCTCCTTGTACCTTAAAGGACGTGCAGGTTCTTCTTGATCCAACGATGGTCGGATCCTGCGCTTGGATCTAACGACTAAGATCTGTCTTCCTCTTCAACGATCTCTTTTTGTCTACATTCAGATCTGACGACCCTCGTTCTTTCAGGAATTTTGAATGGAATTCAACAATCAGATATTCTTCTCAAACTTTAGGGGTCTTCGATCACTCGATCAATGTTGTGTTTCCTTCAAAAATGTGCCTTCGATCATTCAACCTTCCTGAACTTATCTTCTGTTTGCCTATCGATTACAAACTTCCTGTACTCATGCCATCTTCACTATTGTACTTGCCATCAATGACAAGCATTCGCTGTCTGTTAAATATTTGCCAACAATCCTCTGTACTTTCTTCCTGTACTTATGCCATTCTCTCTTCCTATACTTATGCCATTCGCTGCCTGTTAAATATTTGCCAACAGAATGTTGCCTCGACATGCACACTAGTTGAATACCCTAGTCGACACTAGTTGAGGACCCTAGTCGACCTGACTAGTCATTTGAAAGCTTCATCAACCACTTAGTCAACCATTTAGTTGACTCTCCTAGTCGATTGTCAACTATTGACTCAATGTCTCTAGAAGATCTAGTGGTGTAATGAACTTACTTAGCTTTATATTCCAACAGCTCCTAGTTAATGCAATACTTTGGAGATTTATAGGTGGAATTATCTTCATTGTACACCCCCTTGAAACCTGGGCATAGCCTCAAGTTTCACAAACTTATCTTATGTTAAAGGCTTCATATGGATATCTATAACCTAACCATCTACCCTACAATAGATAAGAGACATAATATAATCTTGTGCAAACTATATCAAATAATGATAATGAATCTCTACGCGCTTCATCTTACTATGAGAAATTGGATTCTTCGCCACCTATATGGCACTTTGATTACAAAATATACTACATTTAACTCCTCAACTAGAAATCCAAGCTCACCCAAAAGATTATGAATCCATAGTGACTCTATGCCAACATTAATTGCACCAAATTTTTCTTCTATGCCTAAAAGAGAGACCATCTTATGTTTTTTACAATACTAGACTTTGAGTCTAGAACTAAGATGAAATGCATAGTTCAGTGTAGACTTCCTATCATCTCCATTTCTAACCCAATCTAAGTCTATGTAGTTGACTAAATGGTTCTTAGTACTGAAAAATGCATACCATGTTGATAAGTGTCATTGATATAATGAACAATCCTCTTTGTGGCCTTCAAGTGACTTTCTCATGGATCCTACATGAAGTGAGAGACCACACTAATAACAAAGGAAATATCATGTCAATTTTGAATTAGATAAATGAGGCTACCAATAAGCTACCTATACAAAGTAGTGTCAACTTTTGGAGAATCACACTCTTTAGTTAGCTTTACTTTCAACTAGTAATGTGTAACAAACACTTTACAATATTCCATGTTAAACCTTTGTAAATATTCAATACATATTTAAGTTGAAAAAATAATATAAAATCATCCATTTGCAAAATTTGGATGCCCAAAAAGAAATGCGACAAACCAAGGTTGGTCATCTCAAATGTATCTATTAACTATTTCTTCAAACTCAAAAATAAATCAAGATTGATTCCAGTAATGACTAGGTCATCAACATACAATGAAACAATTAAATTTTCACCCTTGACATGTAAACCATATATAATATGTTTATACTCGTGGAATTTAAAACCAAAATGGAGGAAAAATGATCAATCTTCTCATACCATGTCCAAGGGGATTGTTTCAAACCATACAATGATTTTTCAAATCAACAAACAAGACTGCCATCTTTTTCAAATCTTGGAGGTTTCTCCATATAAATCTTTACAATAATATCACCATGTAGAAAATAAATTTTGACATTCATTTGATGCACCTTTCATCCAAAATGAATAGCAAGGGAAAGAATCGGTTGAACGGAATTCAATTTTGCAGTAAGGGAAAAGGTTTCAATGTATTAAATGCCCTCTTACTAAGGAAAAACTATCACTACCAAACAAACCTGATGCATTTCAACAATACCTTTCTATATTAACTTGGTCTTGTAGACCCGTCGACACTTCACCATATTATTTCCTTTTGATTGAGGAGCTAATTCCCATGTTTGATTCTTCATCAATGAATGATAGTCATCAATCATAGCATTCTCCCATTCGGGTCGATCATGTACATTTGCATATGTATCAATATCACACACCTATAGCACGTGTGCCATTAAAGAAACATTACCACATTATTTTTGACTTATTACTTTCCTTGAGTCATTTGCATCAGTACCAACATATTCATTTTTTTAGCTACCTATCTGGGAAGACAAATCTCTCTTGTTAAAGGAGTTCATATACCAAACTCTTCTAAAATGGATTGAACAAGGATCTCAAATCTTGTGTTCAATTATTCTATGGAAGGTTGAATCCAAGTCAATTCCTAGAAAGGAATTGATTATCCAATCAATGGTCTTGTGCAATAGTCATTCAATCTAGAATTTTGCAAATTTCCAATGGATCGTTGCCTATCAATCCAAAAAAAAAATTCAACAAAGTAGTACCTAAGATGTCATCATCAAATAAAACATATCTCCTACAAATAATCCCATGTTTGACTTGATAAAATAGTTTATATGCATTCAACTCTTTAGAGTATCCCATCCTAATACAATAATGATTCTTTCCATCCAATTCCATCCTCTTATCATCTAGAACATGATCCCATGCGATGAATCTAAATGTTCTAAGGTGTCTGGCTGAGGGATTTCTCCCACTCCATTTCTTAAGAGTCGTGTCCAATACTACTTTAGTTGAAATCATACTCAAAATATAGTTTGAGAAGTAGACAACTTCCTCCCAAAACCTAGGCAGTATACATTTAACCTAAAGAAAACAAAATTCAATTTCCACCAAGGTTTGATAATTCCTTTCAATAATGCCATTTTTCTAATGTGTGCAAGGAATTTATCTATTTCAATAGATCCCATGTTCTTACAAGTAGATTTCAAATGCCCTACCCACATTTTCTTCTCCATTGTTTGATCTCAAATATTTCATAGGCCAACTACATTGCTTTTCAACCAATGCCCTAAATTTCTTGAATTTTTTGAATACATAATCCTTATTCTTCAAAAAATATACCCAAGTATGCCTAAAAATATCATCAAAACATACCTTGCACCTACTAATTATGGTTTTTTCAAGGAACATTTGTCACTAAGGACAAGTTGTCATTGAGTATTTTCTCTCCATACATTCCTTGTTTCAAATTCATCTTGGTGATCCTTCCTAGCATGCATCCTTCACATACACCACCAGAAGGAACAATCCTAGGTAGTCCAACAACCATGTCATGTTTCATCATTGAATTCATACTTCAAAAATTCATTTGTTCAAGTCTTTCATGCCAAATTCTACTCCAGTTGTAAGTCTTTTCTTTGAGTGAAGTAGATATTGGATATTTTTTGGAACATCATGGGACTTATACAAATTATCCTTAGGATTAAGAATACCCTTAGTAACAACAATGAATCTATTATACATATATTTCACAGCAAACTATTCTTGCCAAAACTCTATTGTCTTTCTAGTCTAAGTTAGTTAGGGTACAGGCAACAAATTCACACTCAAACTATTCACATTGTACACATTAGTGATCACACCATTCTGATATTCAATTTTACCACAACCAACAATAATAAGAGCATAATCATCAACAACAATGATTTCTTGTATCTTTACCCAATGAGGAGAAAAGAGAAGCAACTTTAGCCATGTGATGGCTACAACTAGAGTCATTGATAGATAACATATATTTATCTTCCTTACCTTTTGATTTTTGATGCTATAGTTATGTCAATCATCCAATCTACGCATCTCCTTCAGGATTTGTAACTTTCACTTGTAGTTCATTAGTCTTATTCCAACAAGCATTCTCCATATTCTCTAATTTCCCACAATAATGGCAGGTTCTTTTTCCTACCTTCCTTAGTCGATGGCTAATAATCATGCATATTCTCAATAGTCTAATCAATGCAATCCAATTATTTCTCTTGATTTCCTACTCAACCTCTTTCCTTATAGTTCTAACAAAATTTCCCCTTCAATAAATAGGTTTATTTCTTAAATTCAAGTTTCACTTCATCAAGCAAATTTTCATGTGCACGTGATTAGAAAACCAGAAAGAATCGAAGGAATAATCATTACCATCTTATTTTTTAGACACCCAAATAACATGGAATTTTGAACAAAGTACATCATAGAGTTTCCTTGTATTCATGAAGATTGATTCTATGACATAACCACTCTTATTCAGAAAACTCATTCCCCTCCGTTATGACTAGGAAAAGCGAAGCACAATAGGTAAAAAAAAAAATTGCATTAGGAATTTAACATCAACACATAAATCATAGCAACGCCCAATCAAAGACATCATAATAAAGGCATTACAAGCGACTCATCATCGTAATCCATAATGACGTAACCAACGCATCAATCAAAATTAGTAACGACACATAATTAACACGTCATCGTATTAAATAACAACACAAATCAACAAGTAACATAAATGGTGACGCAAGTTCAACTCATCACAATATATCACAGAGAAAATACTCGCCCAACCTACCCTATAAGATTAGGACCTTCAAGACACATAAGCAACGCTCAAGCCCGGGATTCATCCAATTGATTTTGATGATTTAAGGTCTCATGGCTGGCGACTGTTTTGAGGAACAAGGAGGTGTCTACATCCCACTAACATAATCAATTCCAAAGCCAACTATGCTAAATCAACAACATCAACGATAATCAATGGTGCAATATCATTCTAATAAACCATCAAATGTAACATAAATTCCATGGCACAAGAGAACTTAATTACTAATTCAATCAAGTAACAACATAAGTTAAGGCACAATGTAATCAACTTTATTTTATTTTCAAGGTGCAAAAGAAAACATCTTCTTTACTTCAAGGCGCGTGACTAACTAACCATTTAATTCATCAATAATCAACATTATCTCTGGGTGTGTGCGTGATCCAAATTCCAAATTAAACATAAACCAACACCATTCAATGCGTGCAATTAATCTATTCAATTGGGAAATCATATAACAACAATTAATTTCAAGACACAAGATTATCTAATTACTAAATTGGTTTTACGTCGACATTATTGCAAGGCGCATTAAATCCAATTACTTATTTAATCACACATCAACATTACTTCAATGGCGCAAGAGAATCTATTTATTCACCTAATTCATTTCATGCGCAAATAAAATAATCACATTAAGTTCAAGGCGCAAGAGAATCATTAGTTTTATTCCATGGCGCAAGTCATTGAAACACTCTAAGAAACACTTTACAAACTTCAAGAACCCCCTAGAAGAGAGAGAGAGAGACCCAAATTTGTTGTTGGGATACTCAAGTGACTCGGAACCCTTACTAAAATCTCCAATCAAATTGAAAAATTGGAAAGGTGAAAAATCTAAAATGGTTTCTCTATTGTATTTATGGATTTAATTAGGATAAAAGGGCACAATGGAGAATTGATTTCCTTTGATAGAATGGTACTATGCCACTAATTCAACTCCACACACACAACATGATGAGCTTAATTAACCTGAAATATATATATATATGATGTAGAGTACAAATTTTCTTCATGTACAAAAAGTGGTTAGCAATAATCCGTCATTGTGAATGTCACCTCAAAATGTGAACCAAGAAACTAAAATGAATAATAAAATAAATGCTAACAAATGAAAATATCCCAAACCAAAGGAAGAGGTGGTGAGGAGGATTCACCATAAAGGTAGGGTTTAGACAAACTCGGGCCCAACCCAATAGAGCATTGGATGCACTAAGTAAAACTCTACATATAGAACTCTAAGATGGTCATGCATGTAATGTTAGGTAGATAATTGTAAAAAGGAAAATCCCAAAGTCTCAAGAATTTAATAGGAAAAATACACAACGTTAGTTTAAAATTTGTGCGAATTGATTTTATAGATATCACAAAGGAAGATTGCATCTGGTGAACCCTTAAAAGGACGTCAAGTCTACTCTATAAGCTGGGAGAAATACTTGCAGAAAAACACAGAGAAGAAGACAAGAAGTTACGCTGAGTATCATGGGAAAATCGCAAAGAAGAAGGCAAGCCAATATGCTGAGTGTTATGGGAAAATCACAGAGAATAAGGAAAGCAATAAATTCGCAGAGATTACATGCTAATCACAGAGATTTGGAAAGGAAAAACATCACAGGGATAGCACCCATAAATTCACAGAGAATGAATGCTAATCACAGAGATTTGGAAAGGAAAATCGCAGGGATAAGGCACCCATAAACCCGTAGAGTTTGCATGCTAATCACATGGATTGATAAAGGAAAATTGCAGGGATAATGCACCCATAAACTAGCAGAGTTTGCATGCTAAACATAGGGATTTGGAAAGGAAAAACGTATGGATAAGGAACCCATAAACTCACAGAGTTTCCATACTAATCACAGGGATTTGGAAAGGAAAATCGTAAGGATAAGGCACCCATAAACTCACAAAGTTTTCATGCTAAACATAGGGATTTGGAAAGGAAAATCGTAGGGATAAGGTTCCCATAAAATTCACAGAGGAGAATAGATGAAAACGTAGAGGTTATATCATCCAAAAATCGTAGAGGAGAATAGAGGAAAACGCAGAGGTTATATCATCAAAAAATCGCAGAGGAGAATAGTTGAAAACACAGAGGTTATATCATACAAAAATCATAGAGATAAATCCGAGAGATAAAACGCCATGAGGGAGATTAAGTTTGGGAGAAATTTTAATTATGCAGATGATGAAAAAGACAGAAATGTTAGGGGGAAACATCTGTACAAATTTGTTGAGGAAGAAAACTCAGAGATAAAAAAAACGCATAGAATAGAACACTGAGATCAACACACTGAGATTTAAAATCCATTAAACAATTGGGGAACCATTTTACTCTATATACAAAAACTATATGGACCATCTGTATTCTAATGACATCCCTCAGAAAAACAAATTTCAGAACCAACTTCCATTCAATGAAGTTTAAATATTTTACATCTCAAATATGAATACAATACAATACTCAATAAAATATCATAGCCGGCGATGAGAATTCAAAGATGTTCTCCCACGATTGTGCTTCGTCCAACTCCCCGCTTTCTAACCATGAAGACTTCACCGATACCTCCCAGCCAACGCTAGGGGTACTCTTCTTCCCCCTTATCCCCTCGAGTCGCAAAGGGGCCACGCATAAACACAACCATAATACTCTAGCTCTCAGCTCACCTCGCAAGGTAGAGCTACCTCTCTCTCTCTCGAGCTAGGTGTCCAAACTGTCACAAGTAAAACCAATCAGAATTTCTGCAACATAACCTTACTCATAACCATTCATCCCCTCATCATTTAATTTAAAATTTTAGTTTTTAGTCTTGTCACTCACTTAGACTTAGGCTTAGTTAAATATTTATTTGCAAACACTTATACCCTTAAGGATTATGATAAATAAATTCCTTCTTTAGTTAATTAATTAATCAATTAATTAATTCGACAGGTGCTCAAGATTTTATAAGGTTTAACATTCGCTCAAGTTTTCTAGGCCACCTAGATTCATTGACTCACTTTTTTTATACTATGGCATTCCCTTCAAGAGACACTGCGTGCTCCAAGGGTGGCACTCGCCTTTGATTCAAATTATAATTACAAGACATTCCCTTCAATACGCACTACATGCTCCAAGGGTTCCACTCACCTTTGACTAGTTTTGGTAGTTGTCCAACCCTTGGAGTCAATACTCCATTTAGGAGACCCTGTGAGAGACTAAGCACCTCTAATGAATAAGGACCCTGCCTTATTGTGTTCCCTTTAGAATATTCATGAGCGAATTTCTCAGTTTTCCCTCACGACATCATGGATCTTTAAAACTAGGTAATCATTAACCTACAATTCGAGCCACATCGGCAGTGCTAGTAGGCTGCGACAGGGTTGCTGACACACCTCTCCCTCAATATTTGGTTGTTGTGAATGGCCCCTTTACTCCTTATGTGAATCATATTAGCAAGCAATTTTCATCATGCATCCATCAACGAAACATTTTCAATGATCTATAAACAACATCATAATATACCCGATCATATGTCACATATGCAGAAAGGAAATACTCAAACCAATACAATCCACTCCCTGACTCGATCCAGAGTACAAAGAGGTCCATTGATGCCATCAACATCCTCAATCTGTCAAGTGTCCTGCACACTTAGGAGAAACTCATCAATAGCATCTATCAATACATAGAAATCCAATAACATAACATCATAATCCATCAACATCATCATAAGAATCCATAAGCAAACATACATCCATATACTGAAACCGGATCACTTGCACGCAAGTGTCCTCAAAGAATAAGTCAATAACATGTGTTATTAAGAGAGGGATGTTACATACACCCCCTCTTGTTTTAAACTCCATCCCAAAGTTTTACAGAATATAAATGCAGTAAATAAAGCATCTGACAAGATCTAAATGTCTAACTATCAAACAAAAATGGAAACTGTTGGTGCATATCATATGCATCCTCCTAGGTAGCTGAGTGTGGACTATAATTGTCCCACTGGACCTTGACCAAATTGAATGTTCGACGCTGTATTTGTCGAACGTGATGGTCTAGAATGTAGATTGGCTATGTCATGAGCACACCCTTGTCTGACACCAGCAAGGAACTTATGTCAATCACATGTGTAGGATCACTAACATAATGTCTCAAAACCGATACATGAAAAACATCATGTATACGCCTCAAAAAATCAGGCAAGGCTAGTCGATAGGGCACAAGCCCCTTCTTTTCCACAACTTTGAAAGGTCCCATAAACTTAAGAGAGAGTTTATCACTCTTTCCAAACTTGATCAAACTCTTGTGCAATTTCACCCGCAAGAAGGCTCGATCACCAACTTCATAACTACGGTCAATGCGATGTGCATCGACATAACTCTTTTGTTGATCTTGCACTTCTTTAATCCTTTGTCTTATCATTTTCATTTATTCTTCCATTTCTTGGATCTCTTCTGGTCCTACCAGGACCCTATCCTCAAGTCAATCCCAGTTCAAAGGCATCTGACATAGCCGCCCAAAAAGAAACTCAAATGGTGCCATCTTAATGGTGCTTTGATAGTTGTTGTTGTGCACAAACTCTACCAGTGGAAAGAACTCTTCTTAGTGCTTATTTTGGTCCATCACGTACATACGCAACATATCATCCAAGATTTGGTTCGTTCTTTCTTTCTACCCATCTGTCTCGGGGTGATACGCGATACTAAAGTTAAGTTGGGTTCCCAAGGCCTCTTGTAAACTAGTCCAAAATCATCATGTAAACATTGATCCTCAATCAGATATGATCCTTTTAGGAATTCCATGCAATTTGACAATATCGCTGACAAAAACTCTAGTTATGTATGGAACTCGATACATCGTATGCACATGGATAAAATGTGCACTCTTCATTAGAGTGTCAACTACCACAAAAACCTAGTCGTGCCTACTTGCCGCAACAACAATCCCACAATAAATTTCATCAAAATGACCTCCCATTTTGATTCCAAAATAGCGTGTGGTTGTAGTAATCCTTTTGGATGTCTATGTTCAGTATTCACTTCCTAACATTGTATACATCTTACCACGTAGTTGACTATGTCCACCTTCATTCCTTTCCATAAGAATAAGGGCTTAAGGTCCACCCTCATCTTCATGACTCCTGGATGAGACATGTACACTTCTCTATGTGCTTCGCTTAAGATCAAACTTCTCAATTCATCGTTAGGAGGTACATAAATCTAGTTATTATACCTCATTAATTTGACATTGTCCACAGTAAATCCCTCAAATTTTGGTACCAACAGGGTGTCTTGTCTGATATTTTCCTTAACCTCTTTATACCAGTCATCATCGCATTGTATAGTTAGAATATTTTCATGAAGATTCATCTGAAGAGGTATCATAGAAAATATGTGTGGTCTTCGACTCAATGCATGTGCCACTATGTTCATTGTTCCTTTTATGTAGGTAATCTCAAAATTGTACTCGCTAAGAAGTTCTGACCAACACCTTTGTCGCGCGTTTAAGCCACTTTGCATAAAAATGTGCTGCAAACCACAGTGGTATGTCTTTAGTTCAAATTTCCATCCAATCAAGTAGTGTCTCCACACTCTCAAGGCATACACAATGGAAAATAACTCCAAATCATGCGTCATGTAGTTCTCTTCATGCTTTCTTAATTTCCTTGAGATGTGAGCAATCACTCGACCGTCTTGCATCAAGATTCTACCTAAGAATTACTTGGATGTGTCTATGCATACCAAGAAGTTCTCATCCATGTCAGGGACATTTAGTATCATCACTATCGTCAACATCTCCTTGAGCCTTTGAAATGCTTCCGTGCATTTCTCGGTCCATACAAACGTATTGTTTTTCTTCTACAATTTCGTGATCGGATTTGCTATCTTCAAAAAACCTTTGATGAACTATCGGTAATATCCCGCTAAACCCATAAAGCTACGTACTTCTGGTACATTCATCGGTGTAGGGCATTTCATAATATCCTCTACCTTCGCTGGATCCACAGTGATGCCTTCGTCAAAGATAACATGCCCCAAATAATGAATCCTCGATTGATAAAAAGAGAATTTCAAAAGTTTCCCGTATAATTTGTTCTCTCATAAACATTGTAGTACCAAGCGAAAAATGCTCATCATGTTCTTCTGTCATTCGAGAATATATCAATATTTCATCAATAAATACTTGAACTAGCTTATCCAAGTATTCACGGAACACCCCATTCATCAAGCTCATTAATACCCCTAGGGCGTTTGTCAGTCCAAATGGTAAAACGGTAAACTCGTAATGCCCGAAACTCATCTTGAATGCAGTCTTAGGAATGTATTCCTCTTTGATCTATAACTGGTGATATCCTGATCTCAATTCGATCTTCGAAAACATCATCACACCTTTCATTTGGTCAAACAAATCATCTATTCTTGGCAATAGATATTGGTTCTTGACCGTTTCCTTGTTCAATTGATGGTAGTGAATGCAGAGTCTCCACAACCCATCCTTCTTCCGTATGAAAATAATAGGAGCACCCCAGTGTGACACACTTGGAAGTATAAATCCTAGGTCCAATAACTCCTTCAGTTGCATTTTCAACTCCTGTAACTCAAGGGTTGACATCTGATAAGACGTCCTTTCTATCAGTTTAGTTCCAGGTTTTAAGTCGATGGTAAATTCCATCTCTCTTTCGGGTGACAAACCTGATAACTCTTCTGGGAACACATTCGCAAACTCTTGTACTACTGAAATATTTTCTAATCCTTTCACCACGCCATTGTTGTTCAGCGCTAAGATTGAATATAGCTTGCATCCTTTGCGCATGATCTTCCGTAGTTGTAGGGAAGAAATGAAACTTAGGGAAACTCCCTGGTTTCTTCCTACAATCACTCATCTTTGTCCCTCATCATCGGTCAAACTCAACCATTTTTTATTATAGTTTAGTATCGCATCATGTGATTCCAACTAGTCCATACTGATCACGACGTCATAATATCCTAAGATCGTGACATATAGGTTGTCCTTTGTTACAAAATCTCCCAAGTTGAGGCTACAATCTGTAGCCTTTCCTCCAACCTTTTGCTTAGCTCTCGAAGACATTTCCACGTAGATAAACTCATCTTGTTCGACTGCCTTTACCTTAATTAATTTTAGCATTGCACCAAAAATAAAGTTATCTCTAGCATTGGGATCTATCAAAATACTAAAGTTCTGGTCAGCGATGGTACCTGACGTCTCGAGCACAGTAGACTGGTGCTTGGCCTGGCGGTTATTCACCACTGCATGAATCTGATGGGCCTTGCCCAAATCTCCTACTATAGTGTGTTTGACTGACCTGGTTGCTCTAGCCCTCTCAACAGGATAGTCACAGTCGTAATGTGTCTCTCCACATGTCCAACATCCGATTTTCGGTCCAGTACTCTTGGTCCTCGCAGTAGAAGTTGTTTTCCCACCAACATGAAACCCTATCATGTTCTGCGGAACAAGCCTAAACTATTGTTGTTGTGGGCGATGTTGTTGTTGGTGTAGTGTTCCTCTGTAGGGAGTATGTTGTTGAGGTGTCGGTCGTCATGGTGTCATGAACGTGGATACTCTCGGAGTACCTCGAAACCCTGATGAACGTCTAGTTGGTGTCTGATGTTGTTGTGCACTAGATGTCATTTATCTCATCAGTCTCATAGAAGTCATGCCGTGACTCTCATTTATCATCTCTTCCTCAGCTATGAGGGCCTTTTGGACTTCATCGTGCAATGTCTGAGGCATTAGGATCCTCACCTTCACATGAATGTTGACGTTAAGGCCTAATAAAAACTTGTTGACCTTGAGCTTCTTGATGTTTAGATTGGAGCATACCTAAGGAGCTCCATGAAACGAGCCTCATACTTGGGCACTATACGACCACCTTGTTTCAAGGTGTTGAACTCATTGAACTAGCACTCAATGAATTCCTCTGACAAATACCTCTCGCACAACTTCTCCTCAAACAATTCCCATGACACGTCTTCAGCGGCCATGTTCAGTTGTGGAAGGAGCGTCTTCCACCATAGAAGAGTGCTCCCCTTCAGTTGAAAGATTTCCATGCGGAATTTCATGTTGGAGGTGTAGTCATGAAGTGCGAAGCACATCACCATGTTCTCCAACCATGCCTCGGAGGATGCGTCATCCGTGGCACCCAAGAACTCAGGAAACTTGACCATCTCGAGTTCTCGGTGAATGCTACCAGCACCGGCTAGGGCACGTTGTGGACCCTCAGGGGGTACATGCACCCTAGACTCATCTCTATCTAGATGGTTAATCAAGGCCTTTGGCATCCTCTGAAAGGACCTCATCAACCCTACCACATCTCCCACAACAATTTTCTCTGGTCCAATGACTTGTTCTTCTCCTTGGGGGTTAGACCCCTCTAGTGTGGATGCTACTGGAGGCGTTGCACCTCCTCCCCTAGCACCATGTCATCTTCCTACGTGGCTTCCTCTAACCATGATTACCTGCAAATACACAATTCAATTAAATTAGCGATAAATTACTAATCAAGTGTTTAATATAGTGGAATGTGTAATGATCCGAAGTCGTGGGGTTGAACCTGCTCTGATACCATGTGTAACGTCCCCTCCATTATGACTAGGAAAAGAGAAGCACAATAGGTAAAAAAAAAAATTGCATTAGGAATTTAACATCAACACATAAATCACAGCAGCACCTAATCAAAGACATCATAATAAAGGCATTACAAGTGACTCATCGTCGTAATCCATAACAACGTAACAAACGCATCAATCAAAATTAGTAATGACACATAATTAACACATCATCACATTAGATAACAACACAAATCAACAAGTAACATAAATGGCGATGCAAGATCAACTCATCACAATATATCACAAAGCAATTATGTGCCCAACCTACCCTGGAAGGTTAGGACCTCCAAGACACATAAGAAATGCTCAAGCCTGGGATTCATTTGATTTATTTTGACCATTTAAGGTCTCAGGGATGACGAATTTTCTAAGGAACAAGGAGATGTCTACATCCCACTAACACAATCAAGTCCAAAGCCAACTATGCTAAATCAAAAAAATCAATGATAATCAATGGCGCAATAGCATTATAATAAACCATCACACTTAACATAAATTCCATGGTGCAAGAGAACTTAATTACTAATTCAATCATGCAACGACATAATTTAAGGCGTAATGTAATCAACTTTATTTTCTTTTCAAGGCTCAAAAGTAGACATCTACTTTACTTCAAGGTGCGTGATTAATTAACCATTTAATTCATCAATAATCAACATTATCTTTAGGTGTGCACGTGATCCAAATTTCGAATTAAATATAAACCAACACCATTCAATGCGTGCAATTAATATATTCAGTTAGGAAATCATACAACAACATTTAATTTCAAAACACAAGATTATCTAATTACTAAATCGTTTTTACATCGACATTATTGCAAGGCGCATTAAATCCAATTACTTATTTAATCACACATCAACATTACTTCAATGGCGCAAGAGAATCTATGTATTCAACCAATTCATTTCATGTGTAAATAATCTAATCACATTAAGTTCAAGGCGCAATAGAATCATTAGTTTTATTCCATGGTGCAAGTAAGCAATCATTCACCCAATCATACATCACATTAAATTTATGGCGCAAGTAAACTAATAACTTAATCATTCATCAATCATTAAATATTCAAGGAGAAAACTCATTGAAACACTCAAGGAAACACTTTAAAAACTTCAAGAACCCCGCGGAAGAGAGAGAAACCCAAATTTGTTGTTGGGATACTCAAGTGACTCAGAACCCTTATTAAAATCTCCAATCAAATTAACAAATTGGAAAGGTGAAAATCTACAATGGTTTCTCTATTGTCTTTATGGCTTTAATTAGGATAAAAGGGCACAATGGATGAATTGATTTTCTTTCATAGAATTATACTATGCCGCTAATTCAACTCCACACACATAACATGATGAGCTTAATTAACTTGAACTATATATATGATGTAGAGTACAAATATCTTCATGTACAAAAAGTGGTTAACAATAATCTGTCATTGTGAATGTCACCTCAAAATGTGAACCAAGAAACTAAAATGGATAATAAAATAAATGCTAACAAATGAAAATATCCCAAACCAAATGAAGAGGTGGTGGGGAGGATTCACCATAAATGTAGGGTTTAGACAAACCCGGGCCCAACCCAATAGAGCATTGGATGCACTAAGTAAAACTCTATATACATATATAGAACTCTAAAATGGTCATGCATATAATATTAGGTAGATAATTGTAAAAAGGAAAATCCCCAAAGCCTCAAGAATTTAATAGGAAAAATACACAACGTTAGTTTAAAAGATGTGTGAATATTTTTTATATAGATCGTAGAGGAAGATTACATATGGAAAACCCTTAAAAGGATGTCGAGTCTACTCTACAAGCTGGGTGAAATACTTGGGGAAAAATGCAAAGAAGAAGACAAGCAGTTACGTTGAGTATCATAGGAAAATCACAGAGAAGAAGGAAAGCCAATACGCTGAGTTTTATGGGAAAATCACAGAGAAGAAGGAAAGCAATAAAGTCGCAGAGATTGCATGTTAATCACAGAGATTTGGAAAGGAAAAACATTGCAGGGATAACACCCATAAATTCGCAGAGAGTGCATGTTAATCACAAAGATTTGAAAAGGAAAATCGCAGGGATAAGGCATCCATAAACTCATATAGTTTGCATGCTAATCACAGGGATTTGGAAAGGAAAATCGTAGGGATAAGGCACCCATAAACTCGCAGAGTTTGCATGCTAAACACAAGGATTTGGAAAGGAAAATCGTAGGGATAAGGCACCCATAAACTTGCAGAGTTTGCATGCTAATCATAGGGATTTGGAAATGAAAATCATAGGGATAAGGCACCCATAAACTCATAGAGTTTGCATGCTAAACACAGGGATTTGGCAAGGAAAATCATAGGGATAATGTTCCCATAAAATTCGCAAAGGAGAACAGCTGAAAACGTAGAGGTTATATCATCCAAAAATCACAGAGGAGAATAGTTAAAAACGAAGAGGTTATATCATCCAAAAATTGCAGAGAAGAATAGTTGAAAAACACAGAGGTTATATCATCCAAAAATTGTAGAGATAAATCCGAGAGATAAACAACAGGAGGGAGCTCAAGTTTGGGCGAAATTTTACTTATGCACATGGATAAATAAGACAGAAACGTCTGGGGAAAACATCTTAACAAATTTTTTGAGGGAGAAAACTCAGAGATTAAAAAAAACGCATAGAATAGAACCTAGAGATCAACACACAAAGATTTAAAATCCATTAAACAATTGCAGAACCATTTTACTCTATATACATCTTACAAAAAATTCATGGACCATATATATTCTAATGACATCCCT
>CBVK0100355592.1:0-19150 GCA_900067695.1 Picea abies
AATTGTACTTGATACTGATTCACCCCCCTCTCAGTATCAACATGTTGTTCAGACCAGAACACAATTAAATAAATTCAAGACAAGGGAATGGCCTAAAAAATAAAAAGTAAAATCTAACACTCCAGAGCCAACAAAACAACAACCAGTTGTTAATCAAATGAATACTCCATTATAGATGAATTATAATCTGGTTGATGAGTTATCTAATCTTAGAATTAATTTACCATTCATGGAGGTAGTCAAAATACCTCAACAAAAGAAGAATATTTTGAAGATATTGGATGAGACAAATTCAATAATAGAGGTAGTTGTGATGAACACAAGACAAAAAAAAAAATAACACATAAGTAAGTCCAAGAGGAAAATTTCCACCATTTTATATATCTTTAGAAGATCATGATTTTACACTACATAATTGTTTGGAGGATAGTGGAGCCACTAATAATATCATGACACTATCAGCGATGGAAGCACTTGGAATGGAATGTATGAAATACTATGAAATCATTGAAATCATATATGTCATTGATTCAAGAAAAGTTCCATCTTATGGGGAAATTAAAGATGTATGTGCATGGATTAGTGCAACACCGCATGTTACAACAGTATTTACTATCGTAATAGTTGATTTTCCTCCAACATATGGTGTTGTCTTGGTAAGAGACTGGTGTTCATTAATCGGAGGGTACATAATGAGTGATGGAAGTTGCATGATGCTTCCAAATAAAGTTGGAACAATGATCAGAGTTCCTCGAGAGCACAGAAAGCTAGTATCATTTAAGAAGAAAGAAACCGAAATGATGCAAAAATATATAGATGTTGGAATTAGAAATTATGTTGTTTTCAACAAAAAAACAAATAAATCCACTTAAGAAAGATGAATAAATTTATTTCCAAGGGTTTTGGAAAATGTCATTTGATGGTGCTTATTCTAATTATGGAACTGGAGATGGTATTTTTTTCAAAAGTCCTCAATTTTTTGATGGTGCTTATTCTAATTATGGAACTGGAGATGGTATTTTTTTCAAAAGTCCTCAATTTGGTTTCTACCCACATGCTATCATATTACAATTCTCTTGTACCAAAAATGAAGTAGAATATGAAGCTTTTATCCAAGGTTGATTCTTTCCCTTCAAATTAAAGTAGAAAATCAGGTGGTGACCAGTGGTTCAGAGTTGGTTATCAATCATATTTAGAAAAAATACAAAATCAAGAAAGAAATATTTAAACATATGCAAGGAGAGTATGGGAAATTGTAGACTCGTTTATTTCTTTTAATATTTATTTTGTTCCTCGAGAAAAGAACAAAAAATATGATTCATTAGCAGTGGCTACATCTCTCTTGAATTTAGATGATTCTCATAATCAGAATATTGTTCATGTTAAAAGAATTTTACGGCCTTCAATACTTGATAATCAAGAGTATTGACAAGTTTTTGAAAATGAAGAGCACATTGAAAACTTCCTCACAGACCATGACTCAACATTATCAGATGATTCAAAAGAAAGAAAAGATTCTCAGAAGGAAATTTGTGATCAGAGTGTTGTATTCTCTCCTAAGAATTGTGTCAGTTTGGAATTTCTTTTTACAAGAGATGATTCTCTCCTAAGAATTGTGTCAGTTTGGAATTTCTTTTTACAAGAGATGATCAAACAAATATCTTGGATCCAAAAGAAGAAACATCTATTAAGAAATCTCAAGAGACACAAAAATCAATATTGGTACACATGATTCTCCAAAATACATAAATCTTGGTACTAGTTGCACCACTGAAGAAATAAAGCAATATACCTTGTTATTCAAAGAATTTCAGGACATTTTTGCTAGGAGTTATGATGATTTAAAGGAATATGAAAAATCTATATTCCGGCATTTTATACCACTCAAATAGGGATCAAAACCTTTTAATCAAAAGTTGAGAATGATAAATCCCAAATTGAATCCCTTAGTGAAGATGGAGTTGGAAAAACTAAAAAAATATGGCATAATTTTTTCAATGAGACACTCAAAATGGATTTCAAATCTTGTGGTAGTGAGGAAAAAGAATGGAGAAATCCTTATTTGTGTTTATTTCAATGATCTCAATCAAGTGAGTATTAAAGACAACTATCCGCTCCCTAATATGGATATTTTATTGTAGTAGGTCATTGGTTTTGAATTGATGTCTATGTTGGATGGATTCTCTGGATATAATCGAGTCCTTATTGTCGAGGCAAATAGATCAAAGACCACTTTCATTACACCATGGGGGATGTATGCTTATGTTCATATGCCATTTGGACTAAAGAATGTTGGTGCAAATTTTCAAAGGGAAGTGGACCATGCTTTCAAGGATTTAATTGGAAAATTTATGGCAGACTACCAAGATTATTTGATAGTTCATTAAAAGCTAAGGTAAATACATCTTAAACATATCAAAAAAGTCTTTGAGAGATGAAAATGTATAGAATATCTTTGAATACAAATAAGTGTATGTTTTCTATATCAGAAGGAAATCTCTTGAGTCATATTGTGAGCAAAGAAGGAATATACATTTATCCAAAAAGAGTTAAAGAAATACATGACTTAAATCCACCTACATAAAGAAAAGGGGTACAATATTTATTTCGAAAGATAAACTTTGTTCGAAGGTTTGTCCCGGATTATGATACAATTGTCAAGCCAATAAATAAATTGTTGAAGAAGGATAAAAAAATTGAATGGACATTAGACATTCAAAAGGATTTCATCGGAGTTAAACATGCCATTACTTCTGCCCCTATTCTTTTTAGTCCTAATTTTGATAAATATTTTTTATTATACTCATTTTCCTCAGAAGAAACCATTGCCTCAATTCTTACCCAGAAAAATGAGAAAGCAGAAGAACTTCCAATTGGTTTTATGAGTAAGACCTTGCATGAATATGAATTAAATTATTCCATGATTGAAAAGAAAGATATTTCCCTAATTAAGACAATAGATCATTTCAGGACCTATATCTTGTCATCTCACATCATTCCTTATGTGCCACATTCACTAGTAAAGATGTTTCTTAATCAGTAAATCAGAGAGGGTAGATGGGAAAATTGGTTAACAAATCTTTAAGAGTATGATTTAGAAATTAAACCTTTGAAGGTTGTCAAGGGGCAGGTATTATGTAAATTCATGATTGGAATTGAGGCTATAAATATCTCCCCTCCCAATAGAGTCAACGTTGTCATACATGGAGTAATTTTATCAACATCAAAATGGTAAAAGGACATAATATTATATCTGAAATCTATCCAATTTCCTCCTGAAATGTCCTCTAAAGAAAGGAGAACTTTGAAGATGAAAGCTAATCAATATTTACTAGTTTCAGGAGTTTTTTTCCGAAGAAATTTTGATGGAATTATATTAAGGTGTTTAGATTGCCCAAAGTCCAAATAAATACTCCAAGAATTTCATAGGGGTTTTTCGTGGGCATTTTTTGTCAACCGTAACTGCTCAAGGAATCGTTCGGGCTGGTTATTATCGGTCGACTATATTCAAATATTTTTATGAAACGATTGAAAATGCATGAAATACCAAAAATTTTCAGGAAAGATGTTGGCATGTAGTGGGAAAACCCAAGTTTCAACATCAAATCACCAATAAGACCCTAAATATATCGTCCCTTTCGGCATCACCGGCAAGTAGGTCAAGTATCACCCGAGGTACCTATGGGGACTACAGGAACTAGGTTTCTGCAGTCATGGGGGAATATGAGGCTATGGGGACTACAGGAACTAGGTTTCTGCAGTCATGGGGGAATATGAGGAGTTCATCCTAACTATTTACTTAACATTCATTCATATGTCATGTGCGTGAAATCATAACAACATAATAGTGTATAACATATTCATCTTATATACTCATTCAACACGTGTGCAGTACCATCAAACATATATTCATATTAAGAATTGAGCATTTATTACATGTGTGCAACAAACAAAATAAACCAGCACATCATGATAGCAAACACATAATAACACAGAGATTTAACGTGGTTCACCCCAAACTGGGTTATGTCCACAATAGATGGATTATTATATTATTCATTCATAGTGTTCATTACAACAATAATCTTCAATTAAAACCCAAACTTTCCCATGTCATTCTATGTTTTAGTGCACACATACCTCTTTACTGATATCTTATTTTTCTCATACTCAAAAAATGAACTCATTAACAACGAACAACTACTCAATTCTTAAAACTTGAAAAACCTCTACCCCAAAAACCCATTACATATTTATAGTATTACATCAGGGATTATCTTGTTACAAAGTGGACAAAATGTCCCAAAAATCCTAACTAACTTCTTCCTTTCGCGCACGTTGACTCCTGAAAATGCGCTAACTACCTTCCTTTCTCTCGTGCATGTCGCTCCTTTGCTGACTTGTCACGCAATCCACTCCTATGTGATTCCCAAAACTTGTCTTGAAATGACCTGCTCCAACAGGCCTCCAACACTCACCTATGGCTCGTCTTGAGCCACTTCAGGATTTCTTCCAGCTCCAACAAGCCCCCAACATTCACCTATGGCTCGTCTTGAGCCACTTCAGGATTTCTTCCAGGTCTCCATGAAATTCTGAAATGGTTCCCTTGCAGTTTTAATATTTTCTCTTTATCTGGTTTCTTGTTGCGCAATTTATTCGGCCTTCTCTACAATAATATGGGTCTTCAACTTTTATGCACTTTCTTGTACTTCCTTCTTGACCATACCCTGAGCAGTTGTTAGTTATGTTGTCACCTTGTATGCTTCTTCCTACAAAGTTTCGATATTTTGTGTGCGATCTTGCTGCTCCGCCCTTATCTAATTCATCTCTTAGTATAATTTTCTATTTTTTTCCATTTTTGTCACCAATTCTGTTGGTGGTAAGGTGCTCATCACTTCCTTAAACTTTTGTGCATTGTCATGCACAACCTATATCTTCTACCCAATTTCCTGCAGTTTCACATCTTATGTTAGTTGAGTCCATACTCTCGTGCTTTCTTCATATATTTTGTCACACTCTGCTTCCAGAATTCTCATGTTATCCTACATTTTTTTTCATTGCCTTCTCTCTTTGCTCCCTTTCCTCTGGTGGAGTGCTCGATATCTAGCGCGCTTCCAAATCAGTAATATTTGTGTGGAATCCCTGAATGGATTCATTGTTCTTTGTCACCTATTATTCTAATGGGGAGTCTTCCTCCCTAGGAACTGTTGGAATAATATTATAAACCCCCTATACTACCTATTTCAGTCTCTCTTTCCTATATGTGGCCTCATCCCGCTCCAGCCTAAGTTTATCATATGTTGCTTGTAGCACATCCTTATTTGTGACTACCTTTGCAACTCCATCGATGTTGACAGTGCGCGCAATTGAATTTATTGCATTACGCTCATCTGCAACCCATGTAACACTTCTACAGGTAATTGATATAACACCAAGATGATATGACTAAGCATCTTTGCATGCTCCTGTAACTTTTTCGTAGGGAACTCTAAAGATACATATGCTATGTTCATCACTCAGTGCTCTCCCAATGCTACAGATAGGTGGGATGTCATCGGTTGTGCCTCTGTTGTCTGCACCTCTTTCATCTACGTTGTATTCTACATCTGCACTTTTTCTCCTATGTTAACTGGTTCTACTCTCATTGTCTCCAAAATATGTCACAGTGTGGAAATATGCACTTGCATGTCTGATTTCCTTTCTTCTTGCTTATGCATCACTCACTCAAAATCCTCCTCAATAATCTCCTTGACTTGATCCAAAATTTTGTCTAAGTCATCTTGTGATAGGGCCTAGGTGGCCACTTTCTTGATTGCTTTCCTCTTCTTTCATTGTAGTACTGATTTCCATGTATCATTTTCCTTCTGCTTCTCTCCAGGGTGAGATATTGTCTTATGTGTTCCTCCTGCGTCGTTTCCTTCTCCTTCATGTTCTTATTCTTATTCTTTGTCACCTTATTTCTCTAGCTCATTCTCTGGCAGTTGTGGTTCCGACTAGTCCACCTCTGGTACTGGGGTTTTCCATTTGTCCTCCCAGTCTTCTATGATCTATCCAACGCCAACCTCTGTTAACTTGTATTTGCACGGCAACCACTACTAATATGGGTACTTCTTGGCATGAATGTACATATGATGTCTCCTGACTTTGAAGCACACAATCCCCTTGTATGCATCTAATACATGTGGTATTATGTGCGGTGCATTCTGATACTCATCTGAATTACTTCCCTATATACATAGAATGTAATATTTGTATCTAGATATCTCTCCTTTTGTGCAATATGCCACAAGTTTACGTTTATTGATGTTAAACACGGCTTCCTCGCAGCTCCCAAAAATTGAGTTTCATCTAGCTCCCTCCAAGCCACTAATGCTATCAGTATCAACAACCATGCATAATGAAACTCCATACCTTTTTCTTGAGCTTCCCTGTAGTCTATCAGGAACTAGTTCAATAGGAACGTTTCCCAACTCATTTGAGCACTTGTGATGCGCTTCTCAGTTGTCTCTATCACACTTGTCGGCACCTAATCCTTGCAAAATTTCCTCAACAGCTTGTAGGCCAACAACTGTGTCGTAAATAGGATTGTATCATCATTGATGCTTGCAAAATATAGACCGTTTTCACCTCTGAATGTGTTGTACTTTTCCTTCACTCTTCCTTCCAATGCTTTCTCCTTTGATTTCTCTGTGATTAATGGTGATGGGTCTTCCCCTTTTGATGGTAACCCAGTTATCAGTGCGATCAAATATGTGCCCATGGACATTGTTCTATCTAACCATATAAATCCTCTATGTACACAACTAAGTAATAACTTGACACAAAAATTTATCTCTGTGCTCCTGCCAAAATGAAAAATATCTAAAAGGTTCAGAATACATGTTTCCTCTAGCCCTGTCGCCCATTCATGTGGCTCTACTATGATTTTTTGTGAATATGGGGTGAGTCTTACATTTGTGTACTTATCTGAAGCTAACTCTGGAAACTTATTCATATCTTTCAAGTCATGGTCTCCATACCTTAGAATTCCTACTGCACCGAGCATATCTTCCTCAACGATCACCCCTGGTGGAATCTTTGGCTCGATGAGTTCATACTTCGACTCTTTCTGTAACTTCATCTTCTTTGCTGATAGCTTTCTGGGTGGCACATAATCCCTTGGATAGTGAACCGGTGTTGACCTTGATGATGATGCTCCTGGTGTTTCCTTGGTAACCGGTATCGATGACTTCCTGGTGCATTATTTCTTCAGTTGTGATGAAGCTTCTCCTATCTTATAGTCTATAATGTCATTTTAGTCTATAACAATAGAGGAACCATTTTCACAATGGGTTATGGATGTGAATGGTCCAATATATCCAAAGTTGAGTAAAGGACGTGTTTATATCATCACTGAAACTAACTATTTTACCAAGTGGAAAGAAGTTGTTGCTTTGAGGAATGTTGATTTAGAGAAATTGATCATTTTCCTGAAATAAAATATTTTATCTATATTTGGTGTACCAGAAGAATTCATAACAGATAATGGTTCAATCTTCATCGGGTCAAAGTTTATATTTCTTTTGTGGAGAATATGGAATCATCATGGGACAATCATCCAACTATTACCCACAAGTAAATGGTTTGGTTGAGTCGACAAACAAACACTAATTCGATTTCTCGAAATGACAATTAAAGCCAACCATAAAAACTAGCATAATAAATTGATAGACACACTCTGGGAAATTTGTCTCACTCCAAAGGATAGCACTGGACTTTCCCCATATACCTTAGTATATGGAAGAGAAGCAAGATTACCATTACATTTATAAATCAATGCATTAGTCCTAGCTAGAAATAATGAAGATATAGAAGAGAAATCACCAATGCAGAAAATATATCATGAAATTCTACAACTTGAAGAACAAAGAGAACATGTGATAATGACAATAAAAAAAAGACAACAGGTGGTCAAAAGATATTTTTACAAGAGCACTACCTCAAAGGAATTCCAAAGATATCAATTAGTTCTGTTGTAGAACAAAGCAAAATAAAAACCATATTTTCACACAAAGTTTGAAGCTCCCTAGATTGATCCATACCAGATTGAGAAGGTCATCGTTACAATTCTTATTTATTAAAGGATATGAAAGGAATTATTCAACCATTATCCATGAATGGGAAGTATCTTAAGAATTTCTTCTATTAATCCCCCAAGACAAAATATGTACATATTATTTCATGTACTCCTTTGTATATTCTTCATATGTTTATCTCTCTTTCTCTTTTTCCTTTCTCTTTTATTTTTCAACTCCATTTTCCCAATGGACTAGGATTATGGATTATCAGTAAGCCACAGGGGGTAATTTTCCCACAGTTGGAGCCAAATTTTAATCTACATTCATTGATCAACATTGGTATATACATATCCACCCTTAGTCTTATTCCTTTTCTTCCTTTGTTCCTTATATATTCTTTGCTTAGTCATTTTTCTCTTTGAAACGTGGGTTGTAGATCAGGTTATAATAAAACCCCCAAGTCCGCAAACCCGCAAGTCTATAATTAGACACTTTTCATGAATCCAACACTTAGTTGTTTTCATGTGTTGTGGGAGTCCCGTTGCAGGATACCAATCATCCTTGTGCTGCAAATGCTTGTGTCATGCAAATAGCAAATGCGCAACACTCAAATGACCATTTCCACTTCTGCATCATCTAAATTGCATTGCTTACCTTTTAAAACTTATCCAACTCTCTCGAATGCATATGTGGGAAAATATTCCTCTCCATTTACCTTTTTCCCTCATGCTCGTGTCCCACAACCTGCAATCCTCCATTCTCCAAAACGACTCATCCACTTTCGCAGCTCGCAAAATCATATTTTTTACACTTAGTCTATTTTACCATTGTGGATGCTGTAAAAATGTTGTATCAGTATTAATGCCACTTATTCTTAAGGAGAAATTAGTATATACATTTCAAGTATAAGAAATGAATTGTATTGCGAGGACACACTTAACACTCTTAGATGAGAATATCGGTAGTTCCATTGGTCGTAAGCTTATAAGTGGCATACAGTTCTTTCCCTCGTAGAAAAAGAAACAAACCAAGTTTGGAATTAAAGCATAGCATTGGTTGGATGTGTACTTGAGGTCAAATACTTTAAATAATTGGTTCTCTGGTGCGCAGATAAGTTTTACACAGAAAGAATAATTATCCAAGTCCAGAGGAGGCTGCCAATGTCCTTGACCCCTCAGTGTTTAGGAGAATGTTGTGACTCTCAAACCCCACTATCTAGTTGATAGTGATTCTGCTTAAGAACACCAAGGAGGAGTAGAGCTCCTTGAGAACTATTGTGTCATCCTGAGAGTTGATAGTGATTCCACTAAGGTTGATGTAAGTTCTTTGAAATACCCATACAAAGAGTTCACTTGGATTTTTTCCCAAATCATTAGACTAGATTCCACAACCTTTGTGTCAAAATACATTGTTTATATTCTTCACTTTGTTTTTCATGAATATGCCATGATTGAATGGGCCAAAATCATTTCAAATGAGATAGCATTTCAAATGGGTGGTTTAAGAAAAACTAGGAAATTATATCTGACTTCTTATTTGGTCTATGTTATAGCCTATTGCCACATATTCAAAGACTTTCCTAGTGAAAGGAGTTTTTATTTCAAGGTGGAACCAACTTTCATCTGGCATCCAGCTTTATGGAGATATAAATCCCAATACAATTTCTACAAGGTCCAAAATAATTTTTGGTCCTACTACATTGATACTGTCACTAGAGGTTGCCTCCTTTCTCGCCGAGAAAGGAATTTTTACGAATTTGGAGGATTTCAGTTTTCTAAGACTATTCAGATTCTAGGGGGAACCCTTCTTGCTTCCCTTTTATGTGTATAATAGACTCTTTGTCATCAATGTGTGCGGAGAGTATAAATATTGGATGCACTTCTTCAATGAAAAAAGAAAAAAATAATTCATTCCATTGCCATGGAGGGTTGGGGAAATAGATGTCAAGCATATTTCCCACTTGGATGAATTTGTAGGTCAATTGGATCAATTTGGTTTAAAGGAATCTCAATGCATTAAGGGTTTTGTCCTTAAAAAACTATTTTATACACACATGTCCCTGATTGGATACTCTTTGTATTTTTGTAAGTCTGAATAGTTTGAGGAAGGAGGAGGAGATAACCAAAATATCCTGAGGCATCTATTGAATAATCCCTAAATGATGTTGAAGAGATGACAAGCACTAATTAGTGCTACAGACAAAAAGGCATAGAGGCAACAAGCAAGAGCCCTAATTTACCCAGTATTTCATAGAGATGTACTCCTGCAAAAAAAAAAACTAGAAGTAATGGTCTAGAACCAAGAAGAACATCCATCAAAAATTTAGATGGCGACGATGATAAAGAACCTGCAAAGAAAAATTTGGAAAATATCATGTTGTACACACTTCCATTAAAAGAAAGAGAGAAACTCAAAAAACAAGACTGGATGTGCTTGAAATTGAGGAAAGTCCCCGAGATATGGATGTAGACAAAGTGAGAGAAGAACCCAACTGGTCAGAGAAAAGGTTGATGGAAACTAAATAAATTAATGATGGTTTGGCTACCTAAGAGCCATAAATCTGTGAAGAAGAATCTGTTACACTTCACCACGCAACGTACCATAAAAATTTTAAGAAATTGTTAATAAAAAAATTTAATATGAAAAATAAGAAAGTTTCTAAAATATAGACATCAGAAATCGATTTTCAGGGGGTTGCACTCTTGAAAATTGTGCAATTTCACGAGGCAACTAGGGAAGCACTAAAAGAATATATTTTTGTTATTGAGAAAGAAAAATAATTTTTAAAGGAAAGAATAAAGGAATTGGAGAAATCTCTAATTCCAAAACCAATATTTGTTGAACCTTTAACTGCAAGTCATCCAACACCTACCCTCGAAGATGTTCCTGAAAGTAGTTCCAAACTGAGGGGTTCATTTATTGTTGGTTGTAAGAAAATACACTGGATATGGTATCCAAAAGAGAATATACCTAATCCTTGAAATATGGGAGTTAGCACAGAGTTCAACTAGTTTCTCAAAAAGGAATATGCACTTTAGGGAATATCTCCAAAAAGACTTAGAAAATTATGAATGTTTTTACAAAGAAGCCGTGGGGATTTATGAAGAAAAAGTTTCAATCTTGAGCAAAACCCGTAGAAGAGAACAAATCCTTCCCTCTAGTATTTGAATGAAACAAATTAACACTTGTTATCTTAAAAGGATTAAATGTTTAAGAGAATTGTTGTCTGAGTTGGATTATGTTAAAACTAAGAGGGTTGATATATTTCTAAAACTTGTTGATATTACTAAATAATTAGACTACCCTAATTTATTGATGGATAACATGTGTTGTAGTCTAGGGGAAATTACGAGAAGGTTTCCAACAAATCCTTACATAGATACTTATACACTTACAACATTATATATAAGAGCACACACACATATAGAAGAACATACACAAATGGGGGAGAACCATCAATAGATTTTATTATATATCAGACCAGAACAACCTATGTCTTTCCATTACATGATAGTGTATATTTGTGTGTGTGTGACATACAATTACCATTCATTTACATTACTTAACTTCTCGTTCGGTCGACTCTAACTATATGTTCAACTGACTTCCTAACTGACTACTGCAATCAACTTGGCTAGTCGATTGACGGGTCTAGTCGGCGGTGCCAACTAGACCCTGCAACATCTCCCCACTCCTCAATTATTGCTCGTCTCGAGCAAGACAGGAGTGTGACAAAATACAAAAACTTTATATTATGTCCTCTTTGAGGTTATTACAAAATGAGAGAGAGAAGAGAAGGAGAAGAAAAATTGTTGTGAGGACCTATCGAAGTTGAGTTTCTTTGTTTATGCCTTGTAGGTTGGATATATTGTTTGATCCTTTGTTGAAATCTATGGTTCATTAGACTCTTTAAGGATGCTCAAAGAGTTGATCTTGAAAAATACTCCTTATATTGCATTCTAAAACTTGGCTTGTCAGACTATTTCTTTATTCTCTGGTGGTCTAAATTTCGACTGTTTTCTTTTTAAATATTATTGTGTAAGAATTGGAATTATTTGGATTTACCACAGATGTATTTATTAGGTCCTTTAGTATAAGTAACCTGAACTATACTATGACTTTCAAAACCTACCACGGACTTGTACTCAACCTTGGAATGGTTTGGGACCAAGCTAGTTGAAATAACGCCCAACATCTTCCACTCGACCTCCATCATTCACCGGTGTATGGTAGCAAAGACCAGTGGCTTGGATCCCCTGCCCCAAGTTGTTACTCCCAGCTGGCCAAATGATATGGCTTCATGTTAGGAATAACTCTCTAATTCCCCTCTGTGTTTGAGATTGAACGAGAATAATTTTAAGGATGGAAATTTATATTAAAATGTTGAAACCTGGGCTAATTTTACTAGTCCTTAATTTTACTTGTCGGATTGACTCTTTGGGTCTCTGCTATACCCCAAAACCATTTACACGGACCCTTTTTCCCATGGTGTAGGTCGTATGAGACCCGCGGGCCCTCTCTTGAGCATTTTTCAAACCTCAACGCCAAACGGGCGCTAGCTCTTCTCTGGCTAAGCCCTTTCCTTTACATGACCACGGTTGTGACCACTCACCTGATCAAAAGGCGCGTCGCGACTTCGCATATCGGGTCTTCGCATGTGAGTTACCATGAATCTCTTGACCTTCGAAATCACGATAGGATCTTAGTGCGTACTAGCCCCTCTATTCTCCTTCACCAATGTGACCCTTCACTATGACCGTGGGCCAATCTAAGCCCTTTCCTTTACGTGACCATGGCTGTGACCGCTCGCCTAATCAAAAGGTGTGTCGTGAATTCACGTGTTGGGTCTTTGAAAGTGAGTCACATTTATTCTCCTGACCTTCGAAATCCTGAACTCTGAGTTAGATCCTATCTTGCGCTAGCTTCTCCCTCAATCTTCACCAATGTGACCCCTCGCTGTGACCTAGGTCCAACCTTCTGAGCGCTTCGGGATTTCATGCTTCATGTCTCCCAAAAGCTTACTTGCTCATCCTTCCAATACCTAAAGTTATGAACTATGAGCTCTGCTTGTGTCAGATTGATGTCCCACGATCCTCGTAATCCAATGGTCCTGCTTCCCCCTTCGCGTATCAGGACTTCGTGTTTCGTGAAGTTGGAGGATCGTTCACCTCCCTTCTCCCAATCCCCTATTTCCCAACATCCACTCATGTCAGATCGATAGTCCATGACTCCCCACGATCCAACGGTCCAAATTTCCTTTGTGAACTCAGGATTTCAAGTTTCACAACTTTGGAAGTTGGCTTCCTTCTTCCTCCTGACTCCCGATTGTTGATTTCCCGAAACCTTCCTACGTCAGATCAACGGTCCTCAACTCTCCATGATACGACATTCTAAATGGCCTTGCGATTTCTAATTTTGTGAGTTTTCAAAACTCTTGCCTCTGGTTCTTCCACTTTGTGACTCAGTGAAACATTGATCTCTCGCCACATGTCCCTCCTCGATGGAAGGTTCCAATGGATCGGAACTTCGCGACTTTGTGATTATTCCTCTCCTATGCACTTTCAAAGGGTTAAGGTGCGTGCACCTTACCTGGATCCTATGCACTTTCAAAGGGTTAAGGTGCGTGCACCTTACCTGGATCCAACGAATGTTGGTCCTTCGTGCCTAGATTTGATGAACGAGATATGTTCTCCCCTTGTGTGCACTCCTCTTGTTTGGACCCTGATTTGATGGCCCATATTTCTCCCTGCAGCGGATCTGAAGGTTGTTGTCGTTCCTCCTCCTAAGCTTCACTGTTCTCCTAATCTTGAAAGAATTTTCTAAGTGTCAAAGGCTTTGCCCTTTGATCTTTCTCCTACGAGGCGATTGCTCTGGATATTGCTTACTCTTGGGAATGCTTTCCCTTATGAGATTTCAAACTTGAAACAAGTTCTCTTTACGCTCCCCCCTTGCGCTATCTCTTCTGAGCTTTAGGACTTAGAATAAGTCCATCACCCACACACTCCTTGTGCTATTCCTTCTGATCTTGATCTCCTCCAATATTTTTACCTCCCATGCACTCCTTACATTTCTAGGATTTCATCAAACTCATATCCGAAGGATTTCTTGAAAAATAATTATTCTCACCCTCCTGGCGTTCTCCTTGCTCTATGCACACCTTGTAGAGCTTTATAGAATTCTTAGTAACTCTATTTCTCTGTGCTTCTTATGCATAGTTCCTCCCCTAAGGTATTCAATAACCTTGAGGCTCCTCTTGAGTTTGTGATCGCTCTGGTGCGCCCTCCTGGCACGTTCTTTTCTGACTCCACGGAGTTCAGATGTGCACTCCTTGCGCTGGCTACAGAACCTCAATTGTTCTGTTGTGCACTCCTTGCACAGCCTAAAGAATCCAAATCGATATTATAAAACTCAATGAATATAATAGAAATCTATCTCCTATTGCAAATAAAAATTACCATACATCTACAACATTCATTCATGAAAATACATAAAAACACGATGTGCAGGAAAAACTACTTTTCTATTATCTTTGTGTGCCTATACAGATGTTTACAAAAACTAGACTGCAACGAATTCCACGTTCTCTCAATATCTCTCTCAGAACTATTCTACCTCCTAAGTCTCCTAAAACTCTCTACCCCTGAGATCTTTATCTCTCTTCAGTCTCCTAATTACAAAACGAGGGCCCTACGAGCTTATCCTTTTCACCGCCTTAGTGCCATCACTGTCTCAGTTATAGCACCATACCTCTATGGCTACATTCCATAAATGAATGTCCAGACCTGACTACCATCTAGACCTGCTACAGGAAACCAATTAAGGTAACCCTAACCACTATCTGTACAAAGGCATGGCCTGGCATTTATCACCTTACAACTCAAAAATCTGTATTGGATCATATTTCAAAATTTAAAAATGGGAGGGTTAGTGCCTCTCCATTTCTCCATTGCACATCTGCGTATTGGCGTGTTGGCGCATCTGCTGAGGTGGAGCGATGCTCCTGCATCATACTCCACTGCTGTGAAAAATTCATGAATGCTCCTGCATCATACTCCACTGCTGTGAAAAATTCATGAGCTCCTGCTCATGAGCTTCCTAGCTCTGTTGAAATGCACCTGGATCCCAAACTCTCTTTTGGAGTTGTCCTCTTGATCCTCTCCAGCTATGCCATTGTTGTTGTTGTTGTTGTTGTTGATTCTTCTTCTCCTTCTTCCCTATTTCTACAATAGGTTCTCCCCTTTTCAGCTTCCCTTTGTTGACTGCTTCTTATGCTGACCTCAACATCAGCCTCTGTATCTCCTCTATCACCTCGTCCAGCTGCTCAAGTGGCTGGCTCTTTTTATCCATTCTTATCGGCTGCAACTCCTCCTTATTAGTGGGTAGATCATCTTGATCCAGAATATCATTTTATTCTTCTGTGGCATTACCTTGCCACCCTACTGCAAACTTCAGTTATGCAGTCTCATCACTGAGTTGTTTCTCGACTTCCTCCTCTGACATGTTGGATTTTGTCAGCTCCTCTTGCATTGGTTCAAGTCCAAATCCCTCCAACCGTTCCTCTGGTTGGGATGCCCCTCCATCTGCCTCCAACTTGAATTTTCAAATGAGAAATCTTTGCACCATTACCCTTCTCTCTACGGCTTCCAATTCTGCATACAGATCAGAAAAATCCATGTTGTCTGCTTCCTCCTCTTCTGCAAGCTTCAGTGCTGCAATCATATCATGTTCAGCTTCCTGGCTGAAAATTTTGAGCAATTCTGTTGAATTCTCTTCTCCTACTCCATATAAATTTTGAACTACACCATATACAAAGGTGCCACGTGGCAGTCCACGACCAGGCCACATGGCACCAAACCATTTGCTACAATGATGCCATGTGTCAAAATATCATTCTTCCAAAATCTGCCAATCAACAATTGCCACATCATCAACTGCCACCTCAGCGTACGAACGTGCCACATCATCGTACAGCCTCTGCCACGTCAGCTATACGGACTGTACAGTCAGCAATTTTTTTTTTGCCTGTTTGGCTAATCGAACAGATTGCAATATCTCACTCATTCGACATCTGTTTGAACCCATTTGAGTTGCGTTGGGTTCATGACAACAAGGGATACGCACCCGTTCGTTTTGAGGCAATTCCAAGCACTTTGATTTTTGAGCAAAATTTTGACCCCTGGTCCAGATTCTGATCAGCTGAGGTGGAGCAATGCTCCTACATCATACTCCACTACTATGAAAAATTCATGAGCTCCTGCTCATGAGCTTCCCAGCTCTGTTGAAATCCACTTGGATCCCAAACTCTCTTCTGGAGCTGTCCTCTTGCTCCTCCCCAGCTATGTCGTTGTTGTTGTTATTGCTGCTTCTTCTTCTCCTTCTTCCCTGCTGCTATGGTAGGTTCTCCCCTTTTCAGATTCCCTTTGTTGACCACTTCTTGCACTGACCTCAACATCAGCCTCCGTATCTCCTCTATCACCTCGTCCAGTTGCTCCAGTGGCTGGCTCTTTTTATGTAATCTTCTCGGCTGCAACTCCTCCTTATCAGTGGGTAGATCATCTTGATCCCCCGTATCATTTTCTTCTTCTATGGCATTAGCTTGCCACCCTGCTCCAAACTTCAATTATGCAGTCTCATCACTAAGTTGTTGCTCGGCTTCCTCCTCTGACGTATTAGCTTCTGTCAACTCCTCTTGCATTGGTTCAAGTCCAACTCCCTTCAACCGTTCCTCTGGCTGGTATGCTCCTCCATCTGCTTCCAACTTAACTTGTTGGATGTGCTTGTTCTGCACCATCACCCTTCTGTCAAGGGCTTCCAATTCTGCATACAAATCAGAAAAATCCATATTGACTGCTTCCTCTTCTGCTGCAAGCTCCAATGTTGCAGTCACCTCTGTTTCAGCTTCCTGATTGAAAAATTCGGGCCATTTTTCTGAATGCTCCTCTCCTTCTGCTAGGTAGACATCAACGTCTGCTCCATTTCTTCCTCTTCTCCTTGGGCAGCTTATGATATCTACTCCTTCATCCTGATAGTCACCGATGGTTGTCCTTATTCACACTCTCTAGCCTCAACTGGGCTATCTGGTAGGAATATCTAAATTCCTCCAATGATCAAAATGCTCCTTTGATCCTCCTCCTGGATTGTGAGAGTTTTTAACTTTTCATCATCTTCATTCACATGGTCTACAAAACCACATGAATCTTCACCCATCGACACTCCTTGTTGATATGAACTCTCAACAGAGTCTGGGAGACTCTCAGACAGTCTCATCTCTTTCCCCCTACCCACCTGACAATTTGGGACTTCTCCCCTACCCACTTGGCAGTCTATGAGATCAACCGATCCCATCTCATTGACCACCTGGAAATTTGAACTTTCATCACTGCTCCTCTGGAAGTATATGAGACCTTCCACTTATCTCTTTCCATTGCCCACCTGGCAACTTGAAAGTCCATTTCTACCCACCTAGCAGTTTATGAAATCCTCTGCTAATCTCATATCATTGCCCACCTAGAAATATGAATTTCCACTGCTGTCCTCCTGATAGTCTATGAGATCCTCCAATGATCTCATTTCATTGCCCACCTGGCAATGTGAAAATCCATCTCTGCTGTCCTAGCAGTTTATGATATCTTTATCTAATCTCACCTCCTCCTTATCATTGAGGTGTCTCCCAACTTCTGGTTCACAGATGTGAATCACTTCTTCTTCATCTCTGAGGATTTTGACATACCTCAGCCACCTATTTAATAGTTGTTGTTTTCCTCTAGCCAAGAATCTCTTGATCATCCACTTCACCTTCTTCATGGGCCACTCGTACACCCAATGCACCTTTGTATCCTGCTGCATTTTAAATGCAAGTTGTTCCATCCTTACTCTTATCTTAATGAGCTCCAGATCCATCTCTGGTTTGTTTATCTTCGTGTGGCCTTCTGATCGACCACACTCATGGCCTTCAATAACCATTTCCACCTTCTACCTACCCTTCTAACAAGTCTATGGATCACTCTATATCTACAAGCATCTCCATCTTCTCTCACAGCTCACATAGTTGTTTAAATTTCTACTCATGTTGTGCGTGTGCAACAACCTTCTCCTTTGTTTGTTGTCTATAGGAAAACCTTCACTTCTGATACAATCTAATGTTATCAGGTCATATCTTTCACCGTCTCTCTCTTTTCTGTTGTCTACAAACAAAATAACGGCCTCCTCCTCTTTCTCTTTCGCCTGAAATCTACAAACAAAAAATATCAGCTCTGATACCACTTGATGGTATCAGACTATATCCTTTCATCATCCTTATTTTGTCTACAGTCTGCAAACAAAAACTAAGATCTGATACCACTTGATGCATACCCCCCCCTTCTCTCCTCGGGGCTGTTGACCTCTCGGTCAAGGATTGATCAAGAAACTAAGTCGGATCGACTCTTTGGGTCTATGTTATACCCCAAAATCATTTACACAAGCCATTTTTCCCATGGTGCAGGTCGTATGAGACCCGTGAGCCCTCTCTTAAGCGTTGTTCAAACCTTAAAGCCAAACGGGCGCTATCTCTTCTCTGGCTAAGCCCTTTCCTTTACATGACCACAGTTGTGACCACTCGCCTAATCAAAAGGCGCGTCGCGACTTCGCGTGTCGGGACTTTGCAAGTGATTCACCTTGATTTTCCTGACCTCCGAAATCCTGAACTTTGAGTTAGAGCCTAGCTTGCGCTAGCTCCTCCCTCAACCTTCACCATTGTGACCCCTCACTATTACCTAGGCCCAACCTTCCGAGCGCTTCAGGATTTCACACTTCGTGTCTCCCGAAATCTTGCTTGCTCGTCCTTCTGATACTCAAATTTTCAAACTCCGAGCTCCACTTGCATTAGGTTGACGACCCACAATCCCCATGATCCAATGGTCCTCCTTCCCCCTTCATGTATTGGGACTTCACATTTCGCAAAGTTGGAGGATCGTTCACCTCCCTTCTCCTGATTCCCAATTTCCCAACATCCACTCACATCAGATCAATGGTCCACGACTCCCTACGATCCAACGGTACATATTTCCTCTGCGAACTCGGGATTTCTTCTTTCGTGACTTTGGAAGTTGGCT